>JBBBDQ010002510.1:105000-295000 GCA_037127315.1 Ascarosepion bandense
TATTAAACAATATTTTATTCATTTCTACTTCTATTTCAAAATCGAGGTTCTTGAAGAATTTGAGAAGCATTTTTCTTATTTTGTCATTTTCTCTTCTGATATTTGGCGTTATTATTGATCCGTCGTCTCTGTGCAATCCGTGGTTGTTTATGTAGATTATTTCATTGATTTTATTTGGAATATACAGTTCTATTAGTTCTGGGATTTTTTCTCCGTCAAACGAACCCTGTGATACATCAAATGTGCTCTTTTATTTTTTAATCCATGCTTCACTATTGTAGAATAGTATGGATTTTCGTCAATGTAGAATTATACTTATACGTTCCGATGGTATATTTATGAATCCCTTAGCAAAATTTGTAGCTTCCAACAAACTTTTTTTGAATATTGATGAGTAAAAGATTTGGTGTCATATTTAATGTAAGTATTTTATTTTGTTTCTAACTTTATTGAACCAAGAAATACATTCACTTGTATTCTTCCAGTGATTGGCTTATATAGCAATACTTAGTAAGTTACACATGTTTTTTTTAAAGATTTCATGACTTATTTTGCCTGATTCAGTTTAATGTATAAGTAAAATCCAAAATAGAGCAAATATTCTTGGATTATTTTGCCTAATTCAGTTTAATTTAGAAGTAAAATCCAAAATAGAGCAAATATTATTTTTAAATTAATTAATAAACACTTCCCTAAAAGGTCGGAATTACAGAAAATATTAAATATAAATACAATTAAATTAAGTTATAGTTGTACGAGTAATTTAGAAATTTCATAGAAAAACAAAACAAAACAACAGAAACTTACAAAATAACGTGCCACATGACATCACTAATAAAGAATGTAAATGTTGAAACAAAAACAAATCCCTACTTGATGGACTTTGTAAAACAGAAGGAATTATTTACAAAGCAGAAATACATGATACAGATGGACAAAGAAAAACATATTTAGGATCCACAAAAGATATTTTTAGAACCAGAAGGAATAATCAAAAACCTACATTCAAGCTGGAAAACCTTAAAATTTGTACCAAACGTGGAAATTTAAAAAAAAACAAACAAAAAAACAAAAAACAAACAAACAAACAAACAAACAAACCCCCCCCCCCCCCAAAAAAAAAAAAAACGGCAAAGATCCTGATATAGATATAAGATAAATTATATTAAAAAACGTCAAACCGTACAACGGTAGTGGTATCCGCAGATTGTGCCAAGAAAAAAGTTAGCCGTAATTTATTTTCAGAACAACAACAACAACAACAACAACAACAACAACAACAACAACAACAACAACAAATATAACAATATTTTGGAACGGCGATAATTAATTTTATTAATTAATTAGTAACCAAAATCTTCTAATTGCTATTATAGATCATAAGTGAACATACTAAGAGAAGTTTTCTTTATCCTCCGAATATGAGCAAAGGAAAACGGAGGTGATTAATTTTATTAACTAATTATTAACTGTAGCTGGAAAATCTTTATCTTTAAAAAGAAAGCAGAGCTGAAAAGTAACATCTGGTATTTCTCTATTATTGTAAACCCGGAAAGAAGAGAAAGAAAAGAAAAATGGATTTGTTTTCAAGCCACAGAAACAATAGATATCGGTTTCAGTCGCCCCAAAGAAAGCTGACGGTCATTCTAAACATAAAGGAAAGATACATTTATTTGTTATTGTTTCTTGGTAAAGGAAAGGGAAATTTCATTTTGGGTCCGAATGTCTGGCTGGCTGACTCTCGTGAAAGAATTAAAGATAACAAATGTTTTGATTCTGAGTCAAGTAATTTAGAGAAAAGGTATTTTCACTGACATCAGGGTAAAACTGATAAAGCCTTCTTGTCACTTGAAAATATAGGTGACTCAGAGAATGGATATTAAAAACAGGTGCGTAGAAATTATTATTTGGGTAACGATGTCAATGGACCCTTGTCAACTTGTTTTGGGCGAAGACAGTTCAAAAAGGTTAATGCTATTGTTTTAAGAAAAAAAAAAATCCCCGAAATTGTTACGTGAGAAAGAAAAAGTTTTGAGAGAGAAAATTCGGTTAAGTCCAGCCCAGAAAAGGGGTATGGGAAGATGACGTCATAAGATCGAGAGAGATTCTATTGGTCCTGTGGACAAGCCCCGAAAGGGGGAGACGACTAACAATTGACGTCATGGAAAGAAGACTAATCTCATTGATTAAACCACAGGCAACAACGAGTAGCAGCTAACCTCAGGATTTTATTGGTTGCCGAGACGGGGGATTAGACACCCAGCGACCGTCGGCCCCACACCATGGCATGGGCATAAGTACAGGGTCCCGAGGGACCAAAATGAGTAGTTGCCGCTCGAGTGGCAGAGAGTTCGATTTCCCGGTCCAGAAACGTAATGACCAGAGACAGTTCCCAACCGAAGAAGTAAAGAGACAGAGAGATGATTGCCATGCCGTTGAGTGCCGACCGTAGACAAGCCTGTCGCCAATCAACCAACCAGAGTTAAGAGACAGACAAGAAGAGAATTTTCAGACAAGTCTGAAATTGCTAACTGAAAGAGAATGACAAAGCACTTCGGCAATTTCCGTAACATTCCGGAAAACAAGCAACAAGTTGACTAGACTTATAAAACTTAGACTTCTGTTCGTAACAGCGAGCCGCGGCCAGCCAGATTCCTTGTTATTGCTTAGGAGAATAATTCGATTTACCTAAGAAACGTCCGTTCCGCTACCAGTTGATAGAAGCGGGGTTGGGAAATTATTCAAGAGACTATTATGTATAATCTGTATATAAAGATATTATTTCACAACACTTCAGACGTCGGTCCACTTATTTCCTTTGATGTTACATTTCTTAGTCAATTGTGTGCACACTTCCCGGTTTGATTTAGTTCGACAGAGAGACAGCTAGTGAAAAACTCACGTGACTGCCTTGTGATTAATCAACACAACGTGGGACAGGGGAGAAAACCGTGACAGAGTCAATCTACGACCAGCTGGCTGGATCGAAACCAACAGCGAGCTGCCGGGTAGTGGCATACAAAAACTTTCTAAATGGAAGATCCGAAGTTATGTAAAGATGTAAACACACCAGAAAATACATTTTAGAATCATACAAACCCAGAAGAAAGTGTTTAGGATATTTAAAAACTAGTCCCTAATTTTGAAATTCTAGTTATTTTAAACTTGTAGTCATGCGTTCGTAAAAATCCCTGTATTACATTTGTAGGGGCGTTGTATAATTTCCCCGAACAATAAATAAAGAGGAAATTGCACTACAAATAAGATAACATAAACTTTTGTTTGTTTTCGTTAAAAAAATAAAAGAATTGTTTCTATATAAAAAAAATTATAGTTGTCCGTAAAGCTGTATAAAAGAAGAAAGAAAGGAATTGAGAATGTGAGAGGGAAAGGAAGGACTATGTGTTGCTAGCGAGATGAGAGAAAGAGAGGGTGAAACAATGTTCATTGATACGTGACACTGTCTGTTGTGTGGACCGCTGAATTCTCTCTCTATGTGTGCTCCGAGCTGTCTGTTCCTCTCTGTCTGTTTCGAGCTGGCTGTTCCTCTCTGTGGTGTGTTGAAAGTTTCTACTTTCTTTTTATTTTGATGGTGAGGCTCCGGGAGATCAAGAAATGTGTTTCTTATGTCGAGCCCTGATTGGTCAAAAATTCATATTTTTGACCACGTGGTGTGTCTTCAACAACGTCCGAGCTTTTGGTTGCGCCGTCCTTGTTTTTGACCCCAAAGGGTTTGGTAAGGGATGAATGCCCGCGCAATTGTATTTTTAGAGATACACGTGGTGTGAATTAATTTTATTGTGTGTGTGTGTTGAGTTTGGAAAATAAAACAAGAAACAGCACACATTTGAAAATAAAACGTTAGAGAATCAGTTGTTATAAAAACGCCTGAAGATACCGAATGGTTGAATGCAACTAAGGTGTGTCTTCCAAATCAAAATATAAAATAAATAAATACACAACGCCACGGTATATATATAAGAACAATGTCTCATCATGTAGTTAGTAATGATGGTAGCATCATTACTAACTACCTTATGAGACATAGTTCTTTCAATGTCGAAACAAAATGTACACCTTTGTAGTAGATTGCAGTTTGTATATGTTCTAAAGTATAATTTATAATAAATATTATTGCTCTATTTCTATATTGAGCACTGTTTTAAATTAATGTTTTGAACGTTGTAAATACTTTCTTCGTTCCTTATTCACTTGTATATATATATATATATATATATATATATATATATATATATATATATATATATATATAGGAAAGAATATTAATAAAAAGTTTTGAATTTAAAAATGTACTTTTTTTTAACAGTATTTGTTTATTTTTATTATATTTTTTATATTTCAGACCGCCCTTGGTCCTTCATCAGAAACAACTGATTTTTAAATTTGAATTAGAAACGTATTTCACGATAGCGTTCGAATATTTTTTTGTTTACATCACGTGGTGTGTTTGTTCACAACATGCGGCATGTCCGTAGAGAAAGTCTGTTTGTTTTAGATAAAAATTTCTTGGAATATCTGAAAAAAATTTTTTAGCTATTGAAATATTCGTAAAGATTCAACACACCTAAGTCCCTATTTAACCCTAGCTTGTGTGTATTTATATTCACTACTCGATGACAACTGCAAAATAAAAAAAAGACAAAATAATAAGGCACTGTGAAAGAGCAAACACGCTATCACGCGGCAAGTGTTTTCATGACTGTTAAAAACTTTAATAACTGGTAGTTTAAAAAACAGCCGACACAGCCATGTTAATTTTCTCTCTTTCCAAGTGCGTGACAGGAGGGACAAATAAATGCACAGCAGTCTTTATGATAAAAAAAATAAAAAAAAATAAAGATTCTGAGCAACTTTATTTCTTTAAAATTCATTGATTACACCAAGTAAAAAAAAAAAGTAATAATTCTACTGCACTTTTATTTATTTTTATAAAATAAACCTGGATATTTCCGTTAACCTACAAACGTATTAGTCCTCCATTTTTAAAGAGTAATAAAATATTTATGAGACTGTCGGTCATGCCATCGATTGTAATATAATCAATTTGACAGTAGTACTAAGGTAATAAAAATCTTTATTTACAGTTAATCGCCTACGTCCTGAAAGGACAGGGCACATAGAAGAAGAATTTTAGTTGTAGAAATATAGAAATACAAATCTCGGACTTTTGGTGTTTGGATTTGGCGTTCTCATTATTATTATTATTATTATTATTATTATTATTATTATTATTATTATTATGTCATTTTTCATCATATTTCGATTTCTGCTTTGGTCTCACTACCAACCAAGTCTGCGGGGAGACCTAAGGCAGGTAGTGGCGTGTTGTTATGGCTCCATTTCATGTTTTTCTATCTTCTCTATCATCCCCAGCATTACATAGATAAAGTTTTCCTTAGTGTGTGGGCTGTACTTAATAAGACAATTTTTTGTATATCTCTTAAGCTGGGGTTTCCAGGGATTCTTTCAATGTGTTGTTTTGTTCCATTTTTTATCATTCCAAGTGCACCTACTATCACTGGCACAACTCTTGTTTTCAATTTCCACATTTTTTCTATTTCAATTTCCAGGTCTTTATATTTTGACAGTTTTTCAAATTCCTTGATTGCTATGTTACAATCTGCTGGACAAGCCATATCAATTAATAGACAAGTTTTCTCCTTCTGGTTTTTAACAATAATGTCTGGCCTGTTTGCTTCAATTTTTCTGTCTGTGTAGATGGTGTAATCCCATAGAATGGTTACATCTTCTATTTCTGTAACCGGTGCTGGATGATGTTCATACCAGTGTTTGTTTACAGCTTTTCCATAATGTTTGCACATTGTCCAATGTAAATATTGCCCAACTCTATCGTGGCGATTTTTATATTCGTTTGGGGCAAGCACAGAACAGCCTGAGATTAGGTGGTCTATTGTTTCTTGGTGTTTATCACAAAACCTGCATTTTGGATCCATATTATTATGCATAATATTTGCCTGAAAGTTTCTAGTGAAAGGACTTTGGTCTTGTGCTGCAAGTATAAATCCTTCAGTTTCAGACTTTAATCCAGATGCACGTAACCATCGATGAGTATTAACTTTGTCAACATTGGATTTATTGGCACGTACTGGATATTGGCCATGCAGAGGTTTGTCTTGCCAGCGCTGTTTCATCTTTTCAAGAGCTTTATCTTTGGCTTTCATTTTCATATTTTTTGCCGCAATAGTTGGTTCTTGGCTTCTGTTTTGCTTTTCTACAGAATCTACTAACTGTAAATCTTGTTTGAATTTATTATTATTATGTCATTTTTCATCATATTTCGATTTCTGCATTGGTCTCACTACCAACCAAGTCTGCGGGGAGACCTAAGGCAGGTAGTGGCGTGTTGTTATGACTCCATTTCATGTTTTTCTATCTTCCCTATCATCCCCAGCATTACATAGATAACGTTTTCCTTAGTGTGTGGGCTGTACTTAATAAGACAATTTTTTCTATATCTCTTAAGCTGGGGTTTCCAGGGATTCTTTCAATGTGTTGTTTTGTTCCATTTTTTATCATTCCAAGTGCACCTTGAAACAAAATGATAAGTTAAATGAGTGTTACAATTTTTTCAATCAAAAAGAAAAAAAATCCTTCAACTTTCGGGGTCCGTTCAAGCTAAAAATTATGACGGTCTATCTGATCTACATTACAATATCTGAACAGACGTTGGTCTGGAATCAACGTCTTCGACACCTGATCATTTATAGAGACAGTTTATGTTACTACAAGAGGCGCTACTATCCAAATAATTGTATACACATATGCACCCGAGCGGAAAATATTTCTCAAAGGAGGAATGACAAAGTTCCTACCTTTAGAATGCGTATTGGAGTGACTGTTCCTTGAAAAAGGAACGAGGAGAAACCCCAAGCAAATTGTCATGGTGTGAAGTCGGCTCCAAAGAAAAACATGACACGTCTGAGTAATGGGAGAACGAAAGAATAAATATCATTTCTTTTTCTGTTTTTGTTTTCATCGTTAAAGAGTAACTGCTAATGTGGTTAATTCTTTTTTTTATCTGCCATAGAAAGCTAATTCATCCAAACATCTTTTTTTTCTCACAGGAAGGGCGGCAGGATCTGAATGAAATATTATTTTCTCTGACTTTTCTATTTCTGATTCCTTTCGTTCCTCTGATAACTGTGAGAGGGTCGTTCGCCCCTTTAAAAAAAAAAATACTCTACAGTGACTAAAATCAGGCAGTCAGTTGATACACGTTTGGGGGATCATATCCGATTCATGATTGATTAGACAGAAGAAGTCTTCGGTAGACTGATTGACAACCAAGGCAATAGAACCCAATCTGTCCTGCTATTCAACCCATAGATTGAGGTATTTGTGCGTAAATGAATGCAACGAATTTGATTGGAATTCAAACTCAGCTCTCCTCCAATTTTTCATTCTAAGCCGATATCCGTTACACTACATCACGCATGCATAAATCACGTGTCCTCATTATGTCAAGCGCCAGATTACTTCAAACTATATATATATATATATCCGAGTGAGTATAGAATGAGGAGAGAAAAAAGAAAATTTTTTTCCGTCCAAAACATTAATTTAAACCAGTGCTCGATATATGATGTATAGGGCTGTGAATATTTATTATAAATTATGTTTTACATAATTTCTTCTATATATGTCATATATAGAAGAAATTATGTACATGTTCTAAAACATAATTTATAATATATATATATATATATATATATATATATATATATATATATATAGTAGCTACTCTAGCATCTACACTTCGTTCGGCCAGTAGTGAATTAGAACACTCTCAGTTACTAGCGTATGTTTACATGGTATATGACACACTAGAAGTCAGCATTTTACCGAACGCCCATAGCTCAGAGGTAGAATCGCCGAATGATGTCAATTCGGTCGGGTTTCAATCCTTGTTAAAAGCAATCGGACGTCTAACCGTACTGATGAGCTGTGATACAGCGAAACAGATCTGTCTGCGGACGACTATGTGTATGTGTGTAAGTTAATATTAATTGTTTATTAAATTTATGTTAGATGATTTTAACGAATTTCAACTTCCAGGCGTTGGTCATCGTGTATAATCCAGAATTTGGTTGTGGTTTCGTTTAATTATATCATTTAAATCTAAGAAGTTGAACCGTTTTTATGCTCACATGTAGCTTTAGTGAGTTTGCTGGTTCACTCACATTCTTTTTTATTAATTGACTGAAAATTAAGAAGAAATCAACTAAAAATTTCAGGTCGAATCCCAAATAGAATAATGTAGAATTCTTGGAAGTAAATTAATAGTTAATCTGACCTTTGTTAAGATATTGTATTAAAATGTTAGTTATTATTAAAAACATAAAATATTTTATTAAACATAATTTAGGAGCTACATAAAATGGGAAGGGCTAGAATTTTATTAAGTTCTTACTGCATGTAAATGTCTCATATGACGCCAGGTGATATATAGGGGAGTGTATATTACATAGTAGTCAAGCATTCTTTTATTTATTTCTAATTACATTTGGTCAGTTTTCGATGTTTCTCTGCACCTTTGGATTTCTGTGCCACACTTTCCATTATCAATATTCAGAAACTTTCATTTTCGTACCTGCTTGAGCTTGACCTCTCATACGTAACTCACATCGTGGGTTATTTTTTTTTTTTCTGTAAATCAAACTTCTTGTCTTCTTACATTTAATGAATAAGCCTTTTCTTTTTGCCTCACCGTTTCTTTCAATTCTCATAGTAATAGTAGCAGCATCAGTAACAGCGGCCATTCTTCAAGATGCTAACGCGATTAAATATTTGGATCAAACGACAATCAACACGTATTAAAGGTACGCAGTCGACTTGCTTTAATCAAGTCAAACAAAGGATGCCGCGCTGATTACAGTATTGAATTTAAGGTAAGAAAAAAAAAAAGAAGGTAAACAAGGAATAAACAAAAACAAAATGTGTTTTATTATTATCGCCTCATGTTACATACCCACGTTTCCTCGTAAATTAATAATATTCATACGCGCGACATAACGTGGTATCACACTGGGTAATTACGACTCATCTTATATTATCTCTCATCAGACGACGTTCTTTTTGATATCATATTTGTTATCATTTTGAACTGATCGCATATTATATTGAATATCATATTATACTGAATATGTACGAGAATCGGTTTTTAATCAACACTGAACTACGTTTTATTTGTTTCCATGATAGTTGGCCTAATTTTCACATATCCACCATTGCATTATATCACCTAAAATTATTATACAACGTTCTATCATCGCATTTATTCTTAGTTTCTCACAGTTCTCGTATTTGTTCCGTATCGATTCGAAAAGACTTTTAATCACACCAAATTTCTTTCCTATACGATCAACTGACATCGTTAATGAATATAGCCTATCTTTAAATTAAAATTTAAGTACATAAACATTTCTATTGCATTTATCCTTGTTTTACATCGTTGAATCAGCCAATACGTGATCATCTCGGTTTGAAATTAGATATTACTTAACCTGTTGTTTTCAACGATCAGATATGAAACCATAGACACATTATGAGCAATCGAAGTGTTTATAGTTAATAGTGTCTAATGAACTCATACTTGAATATTAAATCATTTAAAAAATCAAGGGTTTAATTCTCATATTGCCTGGAAATTTCTAGGAGTATGAAATAAAATGTATAAGAAAATGGAAATTGTGTATTTAAAAGTTCATTATGTACATATTTGATGATAAATCTGCATCTATTTTCGCAGGTGTACAATTTCATTAGAACGATAATAGCAGACGTATTAAAAAGTAATTAATAATAAAAATGAGTGGGCAAAAAAGTATGTATATTACCGTAAGTTGGTAATACCAAAATATGACAATGACTAAAAGAACAACTAAACAGGTTTATTGGTCTTCTCTCATCATAGTAAAAATCGGGGAGAAAAACAATGTACACAATGACTAAAAAATATACAATTCCAGACAAGAAAATATAATATTAAAGGGTAATTAATTTTAAATCCATAGCCCCTCACTGCTTATAGAGATATGGCTGGTAGGACTTAATGTATACTTTTTCCAGCATTTGCAAGTGGTGATCGGAAATATCACTGCGAACATGTCTGAGCACACTGCTGGCTTTTAATCAAATTTTCAGTTATCACTGAATCTGATACATTAACACACCTATGCAAATTGTGCATCTGCGAATATTGGTTGTTCCGTTCATCCAAGTTTTGTCCAGTTCTGTCTACATAGTCAACTTCACACTGACATCAAAAAACAATATGTGGTTTAGTGGGGAAAATAACTTTTTACAGTAACTGAAATTTGTTTGGCAAATCTCGTGCTAACCTCACCATACACAGTGCATACAAATAGACGGAACATTTCTCGAGACCAATCAACCTTAGCTTACGAAATTTTCGATTTTTTTTCTAGTGCTGGATTTCACGTAAATTTTTATTTATTGTCATGCCTCGGCCGTCGTATTTAGTAAAGCAACTGCTTCGAACAAATAGGTTTCTGAATTAAAAAAAGAGCGAGTTCTTGTATTAAAGAATGTTTGTAGAAATGGACAGTGTGTCTGATATTAAAAAAAAATTATATATTTTAATAAGTGTAATGCTGTGTTGTATAAAGGAAAAAAAAAGAAGTTTAATCTTATTGACTTAGAAGTTCTGCAATATAGTCTCAGTTGTCGGCGAGCCTTCCGATTTATAAACGCTACGTTTTTTTTCTTTTGAAAGGAGAGACATTTGGTATATATTTATGTAGACGAGCTTCTATTTCTATGACGCATAATGAGGAAAGAAAGCTTAGAAAATTTGATATTTGTTGATGGCAAGAGGAACAGAGAGAAACAACGAGAAACCTACCAAACGAACTTTATGCAAATGAATGGCAGAACAGCAAAGACGAGGGATAGTAAAAAGACAAACACTTCTAAGAGTTACAACGAATAGGAAGTTGTGGAGAACTATGATTGCTCACATAACAGCATATAAAAGAAGTAATACTGAAGTTACCATATTAATTAGAATTCCATGTATTATTTTTTCTTCACACACATTTACGAATATTTCTATATAAGATTACAGTTTTCAACTGATAACCGATTATATATAATCTAATAAGATTATAATATAATATAATATAATATAATATAATATAATATAAAATCATTGTAGTATATAATATAATTGCAATATAATTACAATATTATATAATTACGATGTAATATAGTATAGTTGCAACATATAATTACCATATAATATAAAAATTACATTGTTATAAAATTACAATATAATATATTTGCAATATAATTATAATATAATATAATATAATTGCACTATAAAGTAATATAATTACAATATAATTGCAATATTACATAATATACTGACAATATAATTGCAATATTATTACAATACATTATAATTGCAATATCATATAATTACAATATAAATGCAATATAATATAATATAATATAATATAATATAATATAATTACAATATGATATAATTACAACATAAATTATATAATTACAATATAATTACAATATCATATAATATAATGACAATATAATTATAGTGTTATATAATATAATGACAATATAACATAATTACAATATCATATAATTGCAATATAATTGTTATATCATATAATTACAATATAATATAATATAATTGCAATATAATATCATTACAAAATGATATAATTAAATAATATTGTAATTGATCTAACTGAGGAGATTTTTTACGTGACACTATAGTATAGAACTTTATAAGGCTCTGTATAAAGTGCTTACAAGAGTTTCCTTTTTATATGAATCACTCTAAGCCATTTTTATCAAAATATTTCTTAGATCGCAATTAAGATTTCATACAAATCTTTTATAGACAAATATATATTCGGAAATGTGGTTCTACAGGGGGATGCTGCGAATATCATGGATCGAGCATGTGAGCAATGATAAGGTCTTAGAAATGATGACAACAAAAAGGAAATTAATGCTGAGCATCAGGAAGAGTCAGCTGAAGTTCCTGGGACACGCAATGAGGAAGGAGGGCTTGGAGAACCTGATACTAACAGGCCAGATTGAGGGAAAAAGAGACAGGGGAAAGCAACGTATAATATCTTTGAAGAACCTGGAAAGGACTAGAAATAAACTGCAAGAAAACCGAATGCATAGTCATCATTAAAAAGGGCAGCCCAATATGCCAAATACAGGTCGGGGGTACTAGAATCAAGCAGGTACAAAAAATTAAATACCTCTGAAGTGACGGAAAGACGGAAAGTGCGATACAGAGATCTGAAGGCGAATTGGCATGGCGAAGGAAGCATTCCAAAAGTTGAGTAAAGTATTAAGAAACTGGATAATTTCACTAGAAACAAGGAAGAGAGTACTGGATTGCTATGTGATGTTCGTCCTTCAATATGGCAGTGAATGCTGGATAATATCATCAAAGATGAAGGAAAGACTTGAAGCAACTAAAATGTGGTTCTACAGAAGGATGCTGCGAATATCATGGATTGAGCATGTTTGCAATGATGAGGTCTTGGGAATGATGGAAACAAAAAGGAAATTAATACTGAGCATCAGAAAGAGACAGCTGAAGTTCCTGAGACACGCAATGAGGAAGGAGGGCTTAGAGAACCTGATACTAACAGGCCAGATAGAGGGAAAAAGAGACAGGGGAAAGCAGCGGATAACATATTTGAAGGACCTAATCAGGTGGATGACGGAACGAGGGTTGCACGGTGTAACAGAAGAAGGTGAGCTCAGAGCCATCAGGGATAAGGAGACGTGGAAAGCCATGATCGCCTATGTCCCGAAGGGACAGGGCACATATAAGAATATCTATTTGGAATTTGAATTTCTTTTCATAAAGAATATTGATATGAATCTATTCAAGATTGAATAAAAAGAAAAAGTATTCTCTGTGACTTACCATTTTCTTCTGCCTGCCAACGCCTAATGCCTTCGGCTTTTCTGCCATCTTAACCATTTTATGTCATTCATCCGCTTATCTGTCTTTGCATATCATCGGGGTGGATCAAACGAACAATAACTTTAGATTTTGCGAAGTCGGAAGTGACTCTTTTCATTAGACAAAAGATACGAGAGTAATATATTTTTTTGAATTTGAAAACAGATCGCCATGTCAGTTATTTCTAGCCTTCCTGTTTAGAGCCAATTCAGCATTAAATAAAAACTTTTATTCACAAATGAAACACTTTTAATAAATCGTCTGACTTTCTTTCAATACACTTATTCAAAAAGTATGTTTATAAGACAAATTCAGACTATTGAACATTTATTTACTTACACTATAAACTATCACGCTATTAATTTAAGCTATTAATATAAATTACACTATTAATTTACGCACATAAACTATTATCGAACAGACAGTATAGCTTCCGCTCTGCCAGGTCTACTGCTGATTTGCTAACGACCATCACCGAGTAAATATACCAGGCCTTCGGTAAGAACAGCGAAGCTCGAGCTGTTGCCCTGGTTATCTCTAAAGCATTTGATAGGGTCAGACATGCTGGCCTTCTGCGCAAGCTACAGGGTTATGGTATAACTAGATTTTGCTTGGTTTGATCTAATCGTTCCTATCAAACCGCATAATGAAAGGTGTCTTGAACGGGCTCGCCTCCAGATCCTATCACACGAACGCTCTTTCTGATTTTCATCAACGATCTCCCTGATGTGATCTCCTCAGTTAGAAATTTGCCAAGGTGGACAAAGATAACTTCGCTACTGATCTTGAAGCGGGTCTCCAATCTGTGGTGGATGGGGTTAAGAAATGCCTCGTAAACTTTAATGCTTCCAAAACGAAGATGCTATCCGTCAACCACCATAGACAGTCCCTCCTGCCCACCTCCATCAGCATGAATCAAGCTAGTCTTCCAAAAAGCAATACACTGCGCCTCCTCGGCCTCACTCTCTCAGCTGACCTTAAGTGGAACGACTATATTGAATCAATAACTAAATCTAAACTAAAAGGCTGGGTCACTGTGTCGAGCAAGGAATCTTTTCTCGCCTGAGTCCATGCATTGGATGGTTGTCATATCTGGTCAGGCGCCCCTGCTACTCATCTCGGGGTTCTCGACAGGATCTAGAAGAGAATCTGCAATGTAATCGATCTCGACTTGACAGCTCGATTCCAGTCACTTTCTCACCGACGGGGTGTGGCATCACCTACAAATATTTTTCACCGACGGGATGTGTTTCTTCTACAAATATTTTCATGGCTCCTACTCCGATGAGCTTAGCTCCCGGGTGCCCCCTCTACAATAATTTACTTGAGTAACCAGACTGGCAACAAAGTCCTACTCTTTTACAGTCAATATCTAACAACCAAATAAAACTTTCACTTCTGCTTCATTAGCTTCTTTTCTAGCACTTTCCGCCTGTGGAACTCCCTTCGTATACTTGCTTCCCCGATAGCTACAATCTCCAAGAGTTTAAATGCAACTTCATTTGCCATCTCTTATCCCCTTGACTCCCATATTTCTCTTATCTTTTCCCCAACTTCCCCTGAATCTTGTTCTTCTCCCCTTTTCACTCTACTCTCACGCAACTCTCTTCACATCAGCATTCCCATTCTTCTCTTGCCCATTCTCTGACACCCTCTGTATCTTGTTGCTCTTCTTTTCCTCTTTCTCTTCTCTCTCCTCCTGCTTAAACTTTCACTTTCCTCTTCCAGTGGAGGTACTGCCTTGCTGAGGGTGAAACGATTTAAAAAATAAAACTTTTTAATTTATTATTTTTAATTATTTTATAAGATCTATCTATCGCCCGGTTCACACTTCACCCACGTCTATTGAACAGGTTAAGAGGCTCATCCCTTGTTCCCTGTTTAGGATGTGGTTTCCGGCTTTCTCTTTTCCAATCTTTTCACTATTACGTAGCCCCCTGCACATCAGTGGCGTTACCGCCTTGCTCGGGGTGATATGATTAAAAAAATACTTGACAGAGCGGTGTGGTAATCTCACAAAGTTTTTAATAGAACGAGGAATTTCATTTGAAGATAGTAATGAAACTATTGGCTTTTGTCGTACCCTCTATATTTGCTGGAGTCCGAAGTTAACAACTCATTGATGGAAGTATCACATGACAAAATGCTGCGCCTTTAAGATGGTGGCTTCACGCACCCACTTCCGTTTTTTTCTTCATATAAAATACATCTTAATCAAACAATCAGATGTGTTCCCGCTCAAAACCAAAATTTCATTTTCTGAAGTTACACCGAAAGGCAAGAATGACAGAAACAATATGTAAGTTTATAAAGTTGCCTTAATCTGAGAACCTTTATTCGTGTTCAAAACGATGTCTTTGGTTGCAACGGGACTGTTGTTGATTGAACGGTGTCCACCGCTTGTGGGCTTAAGTCAAGAAATGAGGCCTAAGTTGCAAGCCGTTTCTGTACTGGGTGAGTAGTCCGTCGCGTGTGTTGCCGTAGTCTGGTGGCGTAGACTGCACTAACTGTCGACGTGCAGTTCCATCCGTTTGACTGGCGTGTAGACTACGTTAGCAGTCGGTAGTTAATCTGGGAAGGTTGCTACACTGAAGGTCGTAGTAGCAGGTCGGGGGCTTCTTGCAGCGTCAGATCCCTGGAACGTAATGATATCTTTCTTTTGCCTCCGCCGACCGGCTACTGACTTGTTTGTTTTTAGACTGCTTCATTTTATACGTCCATGTGTACGTAACCCTCATCATGAGCCTCGTTTTCGCTTTTCTGAATCATGGTCACGTAATGTAAAAACAGAGTTTTTGAGGTGAGTAGCCTGAGGCTGCAATAAACTACAGAATCACTAACTGGACACACTCGTCGGACAGAGAGCACATTCAACGCCCTCGCTCGAGAAACAGCCAGAGAGAAAGACATTTTGCCGTCACGGTGTTTTTTCGATTTTCTTTTTAAATGCAAACTATATCAACACGCTCATTACAAAACACGTGTTATATTAGTATTACTAACTTCAGTACAAAACAAAATGTACATAATTACACTTATTAAATTCCTTCTTTGTTTAATACAACAGGGCCTGTTATTTATTCACATCCACTTTTATTCACAACTAGCTTTTTCCACAAACCACAATTAATAGTTAATAGGCATGAGTAATATATTTCTTCTTTCTTATGCCTAATTAAACACAAATAACTGTATTAACCCGTTGCAGTTTTTGTTAAGTATTCGTTAGATGAGGTCTACTTTCGAAGCGGGCATGCGACACTATACTCATAATGGAAATTACTTAAAGTAATTATTGTCCATAAATGACCCCTTTTTTAGCAGTGTTAAATTAAATACCCCTGAAAATGAAAGAAGGAAACATGTCGTCCATCGAAGCCTGTATGTGAGGAATTCCTCAACCCTGTGTGAAAAGATTTAAAAAAATGAAATGCAAAAAAGTAAAATATATCTAGTTAGTGTAATACTTACAGAACGCAGTAGAAGTTTATTTATTTTGAAGAAAAATCCTTGTAAATTAAAAATTGTGAAAATTTACTCATGTGAAGTTTTAAAACACAACTTTTTTGAAGAAAAAATATAACACTTTCTTTTTTTTACCATAAGAGCTTTTTTGTCGTGGTCACAAGTTTAGTGATTAGCTACTTCAAAAATTAAATGTGTAATGTTTCTTACAGGAATATTTTATTGTACATGAAAGAATGGCAGTGAAAAACGAGTACATGCACAAAATAACATACCAATTGATTATTTGCAATGCAACATAATATAAATCAAAACAAAATTAACAAAAGAAAATTTTAAAATAAGAGTTTATTTTGTTAAAAGTAAATTGCATACACAATGAAATGTTCATAAATATGGTTGAGTAGCCCTTTTTTTTTTAATCATGTCACCCCGAGCAAGGCAGTAACACCACTGATGCGCATGGGGCTACTTAAGAGTAAAATGATTGGAAAAGAGAAAGCCTGAAACCACGTCCTAAACAGGGAACAAGGGATGAGCCTCTTCACCTGTTCAAAAGACGTGGGTGGAGTGTGAACCGGGCGATAGATAGATCTATCTACTCCAATTGATGTGTTGACATGTTTTTTAGTGTGAATCGTTATCAGTTGTCTTAGCTTCAGCGTAGAAAGTTCATGTTAACAGCTCGAAAGAGGAAAACCCGGAAGAGAGAGAGAGAGAGAGAGAGAGAGAGAGAGAGAGAGAGAGAGAGAGAGAGAGAGTTACCTTAGGGTTCCTGTGTGTTTATATTCGAGAGCTGCTGATATTATGTTTAAATTCTGCTATTATGTTTAAAGTCTACTACTGGTATTAAAGGAAACTACAGAATTGATGAATTCCTCACATACTGGATAGAATTATTTGTGAAAAGAATACAATATCATTTTTTTTTATTTAATTGTATTCTGCTCGAGACATCTAATGTGAATCAGTCGAATGTAATTATGCGCCATATTTTGTAGCGTAAATCAGTTGAAATATATATTACGGTTTTAGATTTAGAAGATTCTAGTGCTGAACTGTTCATTCAAAGTGTATTTTGCTTTTCTTTTTATAAAGAAAGGAAACGATATTGATATAAAAAGCTTGCGGTGGTCAAAGTTATAAAATAACAGCAACATGAATGGGAAATATGTTATTTTACAAATATAGATTAAAGAACTGAATGAGAATCCAAATTACTTTCCATAGTTGACACATTCATTAAATTCGATTGGAAACTTGAGATTGTTGTCAAGAATCATTAATATTATTATTTTTAATTTGTTGGTTACTTATACTATTTCTATTTTTGTTTCTACCTATCAGTGGGAGTTTTTCTGTTGCATTATTTGATGATGATTCCCATTTACTTTTTGCAAAGATAATTTAACACATATCATGAAGTCAACTCGTTTAGATGTAACAAGTGCATCTTTACACAGCTATTCTACAATAAAAGAAGTCTTGGATAACATATCGAATAACATTGATCAGAAGGCAGATTGTCAACAATAGGCTCGTAGATTATTATATACCATGGTGAAGTTGGAAATCGGAAGAAGGTAGATGAAGAAAGTGACAAGAAAGGACTACAAATAAACTGCAAGAAAACCGAATGCATGGTCATCAGCAAAAAGGGCAGCCCGAAATGCCGATTATAGGTAAGGGACTCCAAGATGAAGCAGGTACAGAAATTTAATTACCTAGGAAGTGTTCTAAAAGAAGACGGAAAGTGCGACACTGAGATCCGAAGTCGAATTGACATGGCGAAAGAAGCATTCCAGAAGTTGAGTAAAGTATTAAGAAACAGGACAATTTCACTAGAAACAAAGAGGAGAGTACTGGATTGCTATGTGATGTCGGTTCTTCAATATGGTAGTGAATATTTGACACTATCTTCGAAGATGAAGAAAAAACTTGAAGCAGCTGAAATGTGGTTCTACAGAAAGATGCTGCGGATATGGACCGAGCATGTGAGCAATGATGAGGTTTTGGAAATGATGGAAACAAAAAGGAAATTAATACTGAGCATCAGGAAGAGACAACTAAAGTTTCTGGGACATGCAATGAGGAAGGAGGGCGATGTATTTTTAAACACTGATTTCCCTGAACGGTAAGATTATTAACATTCAGAGAAAATAAAACTGAAATCATTAATATGTTTGCAGAAATTCTATCAATAGTCTTTAACACTTGTTGAATCTCAAACAACATCCCTCAAAAGTCGAACATTTTCTTGCCGTTCTACTTATGCTTGATTTCTGATCAAAACGCCAGTAAGAAAACATATCAAAAGTTGGATGATTTTTTTAAGATTCTTTCATCAGCTACAATCAATTTTAACTGGAAAGATTGTAAATATGTTATCAAATTTCATTGAAGAATCATATTCCGTTGGTTCCGACTGAAACAATTAACGAAATACAAAATACGAAGAAAAGTAAAACTGTGGAACACTTCAGTTAGTTTAGTTGCCATACGTGATACACGCTTTGGGCGATCATGTCTCGAAAAAGACACAACTGACTGGGCAGAAGATTATCACGCAATAGGTTGCCATTGCTTTCTGTGGTAGACTGGTTGCCAGGCAAGGCTATAGAACCCAATCTGTCCTATTATTTAACTCATAATTGGAGGGAAGAGACGGATTAATACCTTTCCCAAGGGTGTTTGTGCGTAACTGAATGCAAGGAATTCTACTGGAATTCGAACTCTCCATCCCGATCTTTCGTTCCGAGTCGATATCCACTTCACCACAAACGGCCCTGGAATGGAGACACATTTCAGTTCTTGTCGATGGATTGATTATTTATTGATTCTTATGTTAATCGATTGCTAATTTAATGTTGCGGTTGAATCTTCACAATACTGCATTATTTTTTGGCGATTCTGGATTGAATGTTTAAACAGAATTACGCCTCATTTGCGAAATGCATACATTTTTATAAGATGTTATTATTATTATTATTGCTGTTATTGTTGTTGTTGTTATTGTTATTATTATTTGTCGACATATTAAATAAATTATTTTAAATAAATACCGGAATTGAAAGACAACGTCTATCTGTAAAGTTATGATGAAAACCGGTTCATTCTGTGCAGAAATAAACAAACAAACATTCATATCCTCAAAACAAAGATATTATCAAAACACATTGAATCATATTTTGAAAACTAGAAATAAAATATTTCCTGGAGAATTTAGGCAATATTCTGAATTGATTAACATTGATTTTGCTTCTCATATTAGAGCAGAAATTTTTTTTATTAATAAAAAATAAATAAAGCCACTAAGAGGTAAGGAGATTAGTGAGAGGGTATACATTTTGAAGATCAAATTTGAATGGAAAGTAAGAAGCTGAAAGAGAATTCCATAAGCAAGAAGTGCGAGAATATGAACTGTTAGCAAAGTACTTATAGCTGCATCTATGAATTTCAACAGTAAAATGATGAGAATTCTCTGCCAGTCTAGTTCTGCGTTTAAATTTAAAAAGTCGAGGAAGAAGAAAGAAGCAAGTTGATTAAAACAGTTACTATGAAAATATAAAATATAGAAAAGGCAAATGAAAGCTACTTTACAGCGGTGGCAAAGTGATAGAGCTTCCAGGTCAGAACAGACGAAATGCCAGATCAAGACCAATTACAACACTGATATGTCCCGGAAAGGGATATATATATATCATTCGAGGTAGTTAAGTGTTGATCCTGAGACGTAGTCAATAGACGTAGATCAATAGTCGTAGATCTCTTGTCGAAGACCTGTAGACTTCTAGTGGTAGATCTCTAGTGGAAGACCAATAGACTTCTGGTGGAAGATCTCTAGGTGTCCTCGCCTTAGTGTATATTTATGGCTGACATTAGACAATCACATTACTGTGAGGGGGAACTAAAGTGTAAACATGTTCATTACCTATTCATTACATCAATTACAAATTTAAAAAATTTCTCAGGAATCTCTAGATATCCAGGAGAAGCATCAGATCAAATGCAACAGCAATATTTAATATATAGACATACTAGCAGTATAGCCCTGCTGTGTGTGTGTGTGTATCCGTTACCTATAGACTCCGAAACGGCTGAACCGATTTTTTGAAAATTTACACAGTTGTACTATAAGCGTCTGCGAGTGTTCTTAGCTAGGTTTTGTGTCGAGGTACCTCCGATAAATATCGAAAATCGATAATCGAAAAAATCGGGTTATAGAAGGAGTGGTCCGATTTTAATCAAATTTGATATACTCATAGACAAAGACATAAGAAACGATATTCAGAAGTTTCAAGGTTGCAGTTCTTACAATAGTGCAGAAAATCGATAATATATATATATATATATATATATATATATATATATATATATATATATATATATATAAAAGGCAAGATGTTTGTGTGTGTGTCTGTTTATCTGACTGTAAGTCTGTATTTTTTTCAGTCCTTTTATTTTAGTTTTTGCTTCGGGTTTGGCTCTAAGTAGGTATAGTTGTAGTTCTTAGTCTCAGCCATGATACCATTTACTCAGACAACTTATTTAGCCTTCAAAATTCAGTTGACGACGACAAAAACTTATTTGATATCGATACCAGGATATCAAAATTTGACTTACATCCATTCATCTTTCTTTCAGTCTACGGTTTTGCTTTAACTGGAAACAACTATTGTTTTTTTAGCCTTTCGTGCCAACGTCCAAAGAGTCTGAGCTCCAGAACCATGGATTAGTTTTAAAGCTTTCATTACACCCGAGCAACGCCGGGCTATACTGCTAGTAAATAATAAATGGCTAACAAAAGAGTGAAACTATACTACTATGTATACAGCTGAAAAGGAAAGAAAAACTTAGCTATGAAGAAATGTGTGTGTATGTGTGTGAAATTTCAGTTGTCAATGTCCCGAGGGAAAGGAAGTTTTATTTTTCCAAAGCGGCGACAAATCGCGTCCCCAGCACCTACCGCATTCTTGGTTGAAAAGAGGAAGTGGAAATTGTCGTATTTTTATAGTCCTGAAACAGTATCCCCAAGCAGGCATCTTGGCAAACCGAGTGAGAATGATCACCACATCATAAACACAATTTGATAGTATTTTAATTTTGTCGTTTTTCTTGGTAAATGGGCTTTTATATTAAATCTAATATGCATCTATATCTCAACCATTAATACTGAGAAAATAATTTATATATGACAGACAATTTTCAAAATGCAAATACTGTGTTTTAAAAGAGAATGCCAATATTATTTTTTCCTGTGGTCGCAGATGTCATTAATCCGCTATTGAGTTTTGGTATCTGAAGCATTTCTAGTATGACAATTGGTCACAGAAGTAAATATCCTCTGGATAAATTTACTGAAGATAATATATATGGAAAATATCAATGTCTTAGCTTTTGAAATGCGTCTTTGGTTATGTGAATGCTGAGTTTTTAAGAGACAGGAAGATTTCGTTAAAAACAAGGAAAAGAACATCTGTACTCTCATATGGCAGCGAAAGCTGGACAATCTCCTCAAAGATTATGGAGAGACTCAAAGTAACAAAAATGGGGTTCTACAAAAGGGTGCTGAAAATACTCAATTAAACAGCTATTAATAACTGTATTAACAAGACATGTTTACAGAAGGATAAAGAAGGAAAAGAGTTTAAAGTTATGAATAATTCAATACAATTTTCAATATGTGTATCTGAAGTACTTGTAGCGCAAGGGAGCTGGTTAATGTTTCTTTGATTCGGCCTTGTGTTAGATTTAACCAAACGCCCTACAGCTTATAAGTTTCATGTAGAATTATCATCAGAATCATCAGAAGGTTGGTTGTCAGCAGGTTGGAATATGTGGAATTGTGTGGAATAGCGTAAGAAGAATAAAATATACATTTTGCAATTTAAAATAAAAATTTATTAAAAGGAGGAATAACATAAGTTGTAGAAGTTAATGTGCAATTAGAAACATTATTAAGAGGTCAAGGGTAGAGTTCGTACAAAATGTTTGTAGTAGTAATTGTTGAAATAGATAAGGAGAAAGAGAAAGAAGACAATGTCCGGGTCGCTTGAAGTTTGAAGTTACATTTTAGATGTATGTCCCTAATTTGCTGCTCCCATCTCTCTGTCTCTGACGCTACGAAGACATTTATATGTCCTTTTTAATTTCACACTGGATCGCCAAGTCCTTCCAAGTCTTACAAATCGCTCTCATTGGTCAAAAATGATTTTGACACCTACTTGCGAAATATGGTTTTGACTTTTTCGTTAAGCAGATGGTCAATCCTTTTTCTATTTGGAAATAAACCAGGATTTCACACGTCATTGTGAATTTGAATTTCTGTAAAAGTGAAGAAGAAGGTTGATTTTAATTAATTTCTTATCCGCTACATACTTACATAGCTCGTCTCTATTGGAGCGAAAAAAAGTGTATTTCCATTCTAAAAGTCAAAGAGAAGTGGGGAAAAGCTCTTCAAATATCGTGCCACCTGTGATTATTGTCTGGGAAGGTAATTCAACAACATCTCTTCATACTGATTACTTACAGATCTTATTGAGCTTGTGGCGATTTTCGACCTCTTAACAATATAACCAAGTCTGACTGCTACCCGATACCATGCACAAATTACCTTATTTGCCGGCCTATTGGACGGGGATTTTTAAAATATTACCCTACGTCGAATAAACAGTATCATGTATAAGAGGGACATGAAAAAAGTGGGGTTCACCAGGAATCATTTTACGCATAGAGTTTTGCTCTGAAACTAGAATTCCTGGGAGGGAACAAACATGATATCAATAAAAATAACACTGACAAATTCACTCGTGAAAAATAAATTTATGCCATAGAATTGCACAATTCTATGGCATAAATTGTTTTGTAGAAATAAATTTTACAGAAATATTTGCTTTAACTGATATATATATATATATATATATATATATATATATAGTGTTGCTTGTTTTGTGTGTGTGTTTTTGTTGATATACAAGTATCGGGATTTGCTTTTCTGTATGTTTGGTATGGGACTTCATTTACGAACAATTACCATATATCTTCTTTTTTTTTTTTTGCCTATTACCATATGTACCAGTATTTACTGATATCAGTAGATATTTTTGTAGTTGTTACAAATTTTCTGTATGTGCAGATGTTGCTACCTGAAAAACAACTAAAACAGTTTTCGATAAATGCACCATGAAATATACTAGAATTTATCTTTTCAAAAAATGTCTTGGTAAGCTTTACTTCACTTCTATTAAGAAGTAACAGTAGTATAATTTGTGTTAACACTGCAAGTGTTTCTTTATGGTTAATGAGAATATTACATAAAGATATAGTTAAAATTTTGATTTTTGGGGGTCATGATATGTGAATTTTGCTTTTCTAAATATTCCTGAAGTTTGTAGGGATAATATTTTTAACGAAACAAGATAAGGAATTTATTTACAAATTTACACATTTAAAGTTTCAGTTGCTTGTTTTAGGACAGGTTATGCATTCGCTTACGCACAAATACCCTTGGGAAAGGTATTAATCCGTCTCTTCCCTACAGCAGAAAGCAAAGGCAAACTACTGCGGGATAATCTTCTGCCTAGTCAGTTATGTCTCTTTCGAAACATGATCGCCCAAAGCGTGTATCACGTATGGTACTTAACTGACAAATCAAACATTAACGGTTCGTAGGTTCGATGAATTGTCAAGAAGAGAAAATGTTCACAGTAAATCATCGGATATGAAGTAATATTCCAAAATGCTTAAAATAAACCGAGAAGTTTGTTTCTCACATAAAAGTTATACGGTTGTATTCAACAAGAATAAAAAGATTTATTTTAAAGTACTTAGCTTATGAGTTGAATAGAGTTCTTTGAAATTCTCTATATCATTAGAAACTGATAATGTATCAGCATGTAACTTGATACCGGCGTTATTCAGACATGTGGGTCTATGCCTTTCTCTCTCTCTTTCTCTGTCTCTCTGTCTCTGTCTCTCTCTTTCTCTTGTCCTTTCTGCTTTATTCAAATTTCTCTGGCTATTTATATCAAAAAGGGATTCGACATCGGCTTGTTACTTTTTCTCAGTTCGTAAGCCGCTCCCTTTTTCTATTGGTCAAAATAAATTTTCACCTAAGCTCGCTAAACGTTGCCTTTGTCTTTTATTCAGCCTAGAGCCAATGTTTTTTCTATTGGTTAAAATAATTTTCACACTGTCTCGCAAATTTGAAAACAGTGAAGAAAAATGAATTATTTTTATTTCGTATTCACCACATTCCATAAAATTCGATACCAAAATCTGGGCACGTCCAATGTGTGGCTACATCCGATAAAGAGTAAATAAACAATTTTTCTCTAAAACTGACTTATCAAGTAAGAGTACATCCTGAGGATGCTTCTAAAACATCTGTATAAATCACATTCAACTTGTTTTCATTTAATAATATATTCTTTGGTCTGAAAAATGTTATAGCTCCCTTTCAACAGTTGTCTATAAAATATATACTTCAAAGTAGATTGTTTTGTGTTTATTTACACAACATATTGGTTTATACTAATAATCAGTAACAGTTTCAGAACTATTTAAATAGATTATTTAGCGTAGTTGAAAATAACTTAAATAAATAAATAAAATTAATTTTTCAAAGTGCATATTTAATATGTTTAAACTTAATTTCTTAGGGTTTAATGTTGGCTCCTCTGAGTGTGTCTATTGATCTGTCACTCTTTTTTCCTGATCAGCCCACTCAGTTGTAGAACGTAGTGGGAGAGGCCCTGACTGCCCCGGGTATCCATATTGGGAGGGTATCCAATCAAAATTGCACTGTATGGGAAGAGTAAGAATTTCCATTTTTATACAACCCACATCTGAAGACATTAAATACGAAAGATAACTCTTGTATTTTTTGAAAGTGTTATTCTTCATGTAAAAGTTATTGTGTTAAACTTATCTTAAAAAATACTTGAAAATAAAAAATTAAAACAAAGATTAAATTGAAGAACCACACGCAATTTCTTTTCCTTTGTTGTGTAGAATAATAAATTTGCAAAGGGTGTGTAAGTTTTGAAACAAAGCAGATGAAAAATGTGAAAGTGTACGCTAATAGAAATCAGTGAGGGTACACACACGGATACACACACACATTGACACACACCTTAAAAGTTCGCCAAGTTCGCCTGTCGTCAGAGTGAAGACAAACGTCAAGCAATCGCTATTATTATCTCTATTTTTCTCTCTCACTTCCTTCCTTTTCATCGTTCAACAGTCTACCTTTTCTTATACTTGATAACCAAACGGAACCCTTTAAGACTGAGCAGTTACTTTAAAGACATTCCTACCCAACAAACGCTCATACATACATACATACATACATACATACATACATACATACATACATACATACATACATACATATTTTCCTGTCTACATCCACATGTTACTACTATGAACCCTTGATACCTTTAACATCTTACTACTGTTTCTTACTGAACATTTAACTCCAATCAATTCATGTTATTCTTTTCTATTAATATATTTATTTTTAAATATGCGAAAAGTATACTTTTATTCTTCCACAAATCCACATTCGAAACATTCACCTTTTGATGATTCTGATAAAACTAAGTTGTGGGGATTGTTGGTTATGTTGTGAATTGACCTTGTTCCAAATATGGCTGACCATCTCTATAGTTACAGTGGTAACTCCTCCTGCCACAAAACGGTATTTTCCTTATGAAATTAAGCGTCGTGCGATTCAGAAAGACCAAACGGGTTCCGCGTGACCTCCACCCGCAGTTTACCCATGACTAGTTTAAACTGACACTAAAAATATATTGATGAAATTTAATCTTCCTTCTATAATATAGTATAATATAATATAGTATAATATTGTATAATGGTTAAGTGATGATTGTATGAAAAATCAAATCTCAGTAAAAAGGTTTGGCGACATTTGCAACCACAAAAATGCATTGGAAAGATATTTTTAAACAAAGAATTTTCAATTACCAAATTTGCTTGCAGTTTATTTTATTTTCTCAACATGCCAGGTGATATTGATACATATTTGGGTTTAAAAATGTTTACTAATAAACTGTTTATCAATAAACTGTTTGCTAATAAACTATTTTTAAACAAAGAGACATTTAGAGTTAGTTTATCTCTTTCCGTATTAATAAAAATTTTGATAATAAATTCTAAGTTAACACATTTTTTACCTGAATGCTTTTTTATTATGTCACCCCCCCCCAATCACTAGTTCAAATTTAGCCACCAAATGCGCTTTTATCACAGATTTGTTTAAAAATGTTGTTATTACACTGTTATGGTTTATAAAATGACGAGTGTTCTAAAAATAGAAAAAGATAGACACACTGACGCCAAGAATTCATAATTGGGCGGCAAAATAAGGAACCGTTTCTTTTGATAGAAGTAGGAGTAAGAAGTAGGAGTTAAGGACAGTAGTTTTGTGTAGGAGAAGACGCTAGTCAGTTGACCACTAGAGTCCATAAGGGATAGGTTCGTTTACTACTAGCATCCCACAGTGAAGATAATTTAGCTAGTTTGCTCCTGTAGCCACACAAAATTTAAAGGTTGTAACTTGATGCAAAAACCTAAAGTTTTATACCAGAAATAAACATCATTAATTCAAGTTTGTGTTATCTTCTAATTATACCAAAACGAAGCAACACAACAACACTATTTCAGAATTTTACTAAACTCACCAATAGTCTTTGACTAGCCCTGATGATGACTTAAGAAAGTCAAAAGCCCGGTCTATATTTTCGGTACTTTTCTTCCGAAGTGAACTTTTGAATTCATTTTTTTCCTTGTCTGAGAAGGATTATTCGTAACTTGGAAAAAATCTATCAATAAAATTAATCAGCACAAAATTTCGTTTTCGTCTTCATTACTGCATAAATGCACAAAATGTTAATCATTTAAGTGATACACTGAAACTATTTTATTACCGGTTTCTTATATTTTTATATGCATAAACATATCCTATCATTCGTACTATTGTCAAATTTGTTCATCCATACTTCTGCTGTCCTAGATAACGCTTATAATTTTAACCGATGTTTCATCATATATGGGTTAGGATATCTAAAACATAGGATATAAGTATTTTTGTTATAAAATAATGGACACGTGCATTCAAACTACGCAATATTTTTAATGACGACAATAACCAGACTTTATTTTCCGAATATTGCTGAGAAGATTCATAATCTCAAAATTTAATTTTTTTCAAATTTTTTTCAAACCTATATGCCGATTGTCCTGTTCACATACTTACCCGGTCTTTTGAACAAGAGTAGAAGTTTATATCTTGTTTTCTGTTTAGGATTTGATTTTCAGTTCCTTCTAAATTTTACTTCAACTCTATGCATCTAACTTTGTTACCTGAACTCTTAGTCGTAAGTTTTATTTACATATTTTTCAAGTGGTGTAGATAAGTTCACCTATTTCCAATTCTCGGTTTCTATTTCAAAGTCTTTTCTTTCTCTTTCACTCTCAGTAGCTACTTGTATTACTGCCATATTTGGCGTGATTTGAAGCCGTATGGAGATGATTAATGATTATTTGATTCGGCCTTGCGTCAGACTTAACCGAACTCCCTACAGCTTACAAGTTTTATCCAGAATTATCATCAGAATAATCAGAAGGTTTTCATCAGAAGGTTGGAGATTGTAGATTGGTGTGGAATAGTGTAAGAATAAAAATAAGCATTTTTCATGTTAAAATAGAAATTTATTAAAAAGAAAGAATAACAAGAATTCATAGAAATTAATGTTCAATAAAAAATTGAGGGTATCAAGCGTTCGTAGAAATGTTCTTGTAGTAGTAATTAACTGAAAAAGTTTATGCGTACGTACGTAGGTACGTGTAAGTGTTTGTTTGGTATGAATGTCTTTGAATGGAGAAGAAGAAGTAAAAGAAATCAACACACTAGAAAGAAAGAGAAGGAGGACAATCTGCGAAGTGACCTATGTCCGGGTCGTATTTGAAGTTTCTCCCGTTACATTTTAGTTGTTTCGTCTCACGACTCCTATCTAACTGATATGACCGGTCATGTCATTAAGTAGTTAAATCTTGTCATGTGACCGGCTTTCAGTGACATTTTCTTCTTTAGGAGTTAAAAACGTTTGACTGACGTCACCGTTCATTTTTCTATTTCATATCCAATCAGGTTCCAGAATTTTGCTTTTCACACTGATTTGTGAAATTTGGCATGGCTTGTTTTCTTTTCCTAAATGTTTTAGTTGTTTGAATCCACTTTTGTGGATGTGCAGTTTTACTTTGTATGTTTTAGTTGGGTTTTTCCAAAATGCTTTTAATTCTTAATTTCTTATCCAGCACACATTTATTATATATATATATATATATATATATATATATATATATATATATATATTGTAAACTGCAAGTTAAAAATTGCAATCATTGATTTTTGTAATAGGTTCTCAACATTCCTATATAAAATGATTAATTTTTATTTAAATTTATTTGTAGTTATTACTCTGAAGTTTTTCTCAAAATAAATTAAGAAAAATATATAAATGAAGTGAGATATTTTCTTGTAATTTTTGTGCATTTATCGCTGCTTATAAGTAAATGTATATCACTATACTGAGTAAAATATGTAATTTTTCAATTTTATGATGTGCATGAATTCCATTTGAGTTTGTTACATTCTCTAAAGGACAAATGAGAAATGCATGAATTCATCTCTTCTACCACCCCCCAGTTATGGGTTGAATAGTAGGACTGACTGGGTCCTACAGATTTGGTTGGCAACCAGTGTACTGCAGAAAGAAACAGCAGCCTACTGTAGGAAACGTTTCTGCCTAGTTAAACATGAATCAAAAGAGACATTTGTTGATCGGGTGTAATGAAAGCTTTAAAATTAATCCATGGTCCTGGAGCTCAGACTCTTTGGTCGTTGACATGAAAGACTAAAAAGCAATAGTTGTTTTCAGTTAAAGCAAAACCGTAAACTGAAAGAAAAATGAATGGATGTAAGTCAAATTTTGATTTCCTCATATCAATACCAAATAAGTTTTTTTTGTCGTAAACTGAAGTTTGAAGGCTAAATAAGTCCTCTGAGTAAATCATATCATGGCTGAGACTAAGAACTACAATTATACCTACTTAGAGCCAAACCTGAAGCAAAAACTAAAATAAAAAGGCTGAAAAAATATAGTACAACTGTGTAAATTTTAAAGAAAATTGGTTCAGCCATTTCGGAGTCTATAGGTAACGGACCCACACACACAGACACACACACACACACAGAGACAAAGTTCCATTTATAAATAAGTTTGATATAGCACTTAACTATTGAAAAGGGGAACTGGCAAGCTAAGTTAGTTTCAGCCTAGTCTTCTGCACCCACTTTCACACAAATGATCTTGGTAAAGGCATTAATCTCTTCCTCAACAAGGTAGGTGGTTTCTCTAGCTTAAAGATATTCAGTCAGTTAAGTGCTATACATAATACATGCTTGGGTGATCATGTCTCAAAAGAGATACGATTGACTGGGCAGAATATTTTATCGCAGTAGGTTGTCATTCCTTTCTGTGGTAGACTGGTTGCCAACTAAGGCTATAGAGCCCAATCTGTCTTGCTATTCAATCCATAGCTGGAGAGAGAAGAGATAGAGTAAGACCTTTTCTAAGGGTATTTGTGTGTAAGTGAATGCAACAAATTCATTCACTAAAGGTATTAGTCACTATAAAACTACTACACTGAGTTCAAAACCATGGAGACAGTAATGAGGAAACCACTCTCCCAACTTTCTAAGAAGTCATGGTAATTCAGATATTAAGGAAAAGGTATTTTTGGAGATTCATAACCACATAGATACCTCCCTAATCAGTCATGAATCGAAAAAGACATGATCACCCAAGCATGTATCACATATGGCACTTAAATGACTGATGTGCATGTGTTTCTCTCTGTCTATTTTAGAGAGAGAGAGAGAGAGAGTGTGTGTGTGTGTGTGTGTATGTTTCTGTGTTTGTGAGTGTGTGTGAGAGTGAGAGAGGGTGAGAGAGAGAGTGAAAAGGAGAAGGAGAGTTCAGTCATCAAAATATTTTATCAGAAATGTATTAATTGGTTTGCATAATTACTTAAAAGTTAATATTTTCAATGCATCTAAATTAATTTTCATTTTTAATTTAATTAATGACCTTTAAGTTAATTTAATTAATGACCTTTAATTTAATTTAATTAATGACCTTTAATTTAATTTAATTAATGACCTTTAATTTAATTTAATTAATGACCTTTACTTATTCAAGTAAACTTAACTGTTTCTTCATTTATTCCTTATTTTTCACAAATCAATAAAATTTTTACATTTTTTTCTTGTTTTTTATTATGTATTTTTCTTTCTATTCTTTAATTTTTGAAATATCACTTTTTAAAATATTTATTTCTTTTTATTATCAATCTTTCTATCTTTGTTAATGGTAATGTTAATACTTGTTGTTTCCTTATATAGAAGCATTCAGTATTCATTGACTGAGCAGCAAGTAACTATATTTGGTTGAAATTTATAAAATCTTTCTATTAAAACAATTTTTTCAGCAAAGTAGGTTTCTAAAAATCCACTGTTATTACACTTTCCAGTAAAGAGGAGGGTTTCCTTTCTAACCTTTTGTTTGAAGTAGTTTAGAATGCTAACATCTTGATTATGTCATTATTTTTTCTTCAAGTTACATGTGATATACATTTTAGTTGTTGCTACAGTTAGAAGTCCTCAACTGATGTAGTTTCTGTTATTTGTTAAAATTCTTTCTTTTTGATTCTCTAGCCCTAATCCATATGATTTAAAGAAGGAGGATCCTCACTAAGACCTACAGATCTATTTACTCAGAGTCATTTTTAACCATTGATTTGAGAAAGCAGTTGTATACAATTAAGAGATTTTTTTTAATACTTGATATATTTGATTAATAATCAAGTCACCTTGATTATGTTAATATTTCCATGTTTATTGCCATCATCCTCATAACATTATCTACATCTAGAAAGGATGAAAGCAACTGTGAAAAACATTCCTGTAGCTAATCAATATTTGATTAACAATCAAGTCTTCTTGATTTTGTTAATATTTCCATGTTTATTGCTATCATCCTCATAACATTATCTACATCTAGAAAGGATGAAAGCAATTGGGAAAAACATCCTTGTAGCTAATCAATATTTGATTAACAATCAAGTCTTCTTGATTTTGTTAATATTTCCATGTTTATTGCCATCATCCTCATAACATCATCTACATCTAGAAAGGATGAAAGCAACTGTGAAAAACATCATTATAGCTAATTAATATTTGATTAACAATCAAGTCTTCTTGATTTTGTTAATATTTCCATGTTTATTGCCATCATCCTCATAACATTATCTACATCTAGAAAGGATGAAAGCAATTGGGAAAAACATCATTATAGCTAATTAATATTTGATTAACAATCAAGTCTTCTTGATTTTGTTAATATTTCCATGTTTATTGCTATAATCCAAATGTTAAATTTGTTAATCTATTCATCTTCCCTCAGCATAAATTGAAGCTAAAGAGATTTGAACTCATATACTTTGTTTAGAAACCTGTCTTTTAATTCATTCATTTCATTCATCATCTGTTACACCCAATGGTGTGTAGAGCAGCAACAAAGCTTCTCCACCTCTGCTTATCTTGGGCTAGACTAGTTAATGAACCCCAAGAGTACTGCATGGCTTTCATCTCATTCTCCACCATACTTCTCCATGTTGTTCTTGGTCTTCCTCTTTTTCTTTTGACATCTGGGGTCTTGCACCTCTTCAACATGTCTTCATTGGAGATCTCTGGCCAAAATATTCTCAGTATTCGTCAGAGGCATATGGTATGAAAGGATCAAACTTTGGCAAGATCTGCCTTAGTCATTCTCCAGCACTCAGATCCATAGAGGGGATTAGATATTATTATCAGTATGTGTTTGCAAGCAGATATTACTTGAATAACCTATTTAGTTATATTCTTTATTAAGTTGCTATGACAGTGAAAGCTTTTTTAATGTGCAAGTAGTATTAGATATAATAGTCACTGACTATCAATTAAAATTAATTTTTGTTTAGTTTTTTGTTCATCTTGTTTATTTTCTATTACACAACTTAGATATTCTATAATTAAACAGCATTGATCAGAAAAATAAAAAAAGGCTTTTCTAACAATAATTTATATTATTTAATCCTCATTTTCTATTTAATATTAATAGAACAGACCACTGCTCATGTTATAAAAAATAATAAAAAATAATAACAATGCTTTATTAAAGAACTTCAGATGCTATTATATCTAATACTCAGTTATATGTCATACATGATACATGCTTGAATGATCATGTCTCAAAAAAGACATGACTGACTAGGCAGAAGATTTTCCTGCAATAGATTGCCATTACTTTATGTGGTAGATTGGTTGTCAACTAAGGTTATGGAACCTAACCTGTCCTGCAATTTTACCCATAGCTGGAGGGAGAAGAGACAGATTCATATCTTTCCAAAGGATATTTGTTCAATTGGAATTAAAATTTTTGTTTCAATTGAAACTCTAGGTAGAAAAATAAATGCTGACTAGTTGAACTCAAGAATCCATAGAAATTGGTTTTTATTGCCGTAAAAAGTAAATTTAAAGGGACAAATATGAACTTCAAAGAAGAGAATTTATTTACCAACTTTGTTGTTAATCAGATTTTTAGTTATTTTCTATTGTATTTTAATTTTTAGTTTTATCTAATTCTTTTTTACAAAATATTTTATTTGAGTTTTCTTAACTTTGATGCAACAACTGCAAAAATAAAATGTACAAAATTTCTGTGAAAATTTTATTTTTGTTCAAGTTCAAATTTCAGTTCAATTCATTGCATTCACTTACACACAAATTTATATGTTTATAAACACTTGTAGTATTTGGTGTGCAGTGGATATAGGATCAGAACAAAAAAATTTTGGTATGGCATCTGAGCAAAGTTCTTATCTATTTTTCTGTGAAACTAATGAAAACTAAAACTTTTTCTGTGAAACTATTTAAAACTGGTTAGAATAAGAAAGAAATATAATATTTGATTAACTAACTTTGCAGGTTTGCTTAGTAGGAATTAAACATGGTTACTTGTTTGTGTAGATGTACATTGTGGTGCAATGGATATTGACTCAGAACAAGAAATTAGGGAGCCAAGTTCAAATTCCAGTTGAAATCCTTGCATTGACTTTCAATAAAATGGGTGGATTTTCTCCAATATCAAATACCATATTTTTCTCCTTGTTTTAAGTTTTCATTTTTCAGCTTCATTTATAACTAAAATCAATTATTTTCAATTATCAAAAATTGAATATTTTCTTGCATATTGGTCAGCAGGTACTTATAATAACAAAAAGATCATTTAGTAACCAATCTGACTGCCACCTGTCAAACAAGGTTGCCATTGAGCAATATTATTTATACTATTTATTCTTGAACTATTGTCCTCATCTTTATTACTGTTATCATATTGGCTGTTGTCTCTTCTGGCCTTCATCATGTGTCTAATTGATCTGGTTAACCTGCAGTAAATTCCAAACTGAACACTTTATTCAATATACAGGTATAAACTGTTCTTGTTGCACTCTGCATTGTGTGAATAATGATAACCTCTCATCCCATAAATCCAGACAGAAGATATTTTAAAATCCAATCCTGTATGTTGGTTATTATTTACACTATTTACATTTGGACCATTATCTTCATCTTTGTTGTTGTTATCATAATGTTACACCTTTTGTGCCCTCTGGCCTTCATCAGGTGTATACCAACCTGAGTAACCTATAGGAAATTCTGACTGAGCCCTTTATTTAATCTATGGCAATAGACTGTTCTTGTTCCACTCTACATAGCATAAGTAATGATAAATCATCATTTGAGAATTTCAGACAGAAAATAATGGTTATATATTTTAAAATCCAATCCTATTAAATTTTGACTTCATTTTCTTCTCATTAATACCCTATGTTAGTCTAGATTATTTTAAAATGATCCCAAAACTTGTATTATGATTTTAAAAAAACAAAACATTCTAACAACTTTGTGTCGAATCAGATTTATAACTCTTAGCTAAAAATCTGCGCCAAATCTGAGATTTTAAGATAGTTCCCATTGAATATCTATGTGGGTCCTTTGGCTACATTAAAAGATTATAGATATGAATTATATATTTAATAAATCAATACTCAAAATCAGAAAGAGACAGTTAAAATTTAAGTAGAGAAGAATATCAGGTGCTGGTATAGTATGTGATCTACAACAATGTGTAAAGTTTCCAAAACTCAAGTTTAGTACTAAGGTACAGCCCCCCCCTCTCTCTCTGACAATTACAAATTTTCAATTAAAGCCACTTTCTTTAAAGATTACTGGTTGTCCACCATAATTACTAGTAAAAAAAGGTGGTATCTACATTTCAGAAACATTCAAAGTGACATGCAGATGTCAGATTACTTGGAGGGCATGTGACAAGTTCAGATTTCAATTAAAATCACCTTCTTTGAAGATTACCACTTACCTTTGTGTAAAACTACATATTTTATTTAACATTCAGTTTGTTTGGCATATAAACCAAAGCAACTTTTATAGTTTATGCATTATAATTTTGAATGTTGATCACAAGCCTTTCTAGATTTAAGCTGTAGATCATAATAACATGTAGATCCCATACTATACCAACACTAAACAGTTTTCTACCTACCTAATGAGTTTAGATGTATGGATGGCAGAGTATGGACAAAAAATGATGGTAATGAGTCAAAAGTTCCTTACAGCTACAAGAAACAGAGATTAGAAGAGACATAATTGTCTATATCTTGAAGGGTCATGACACATAAAAGGAAATTTAATCAACTGTCTCTTACTTGAAAGCCATCATCATCATGAAGACTTAGATCATATTTATTTTAATTATCTGGGAGTGGAATTTTATAAAAGTACTTATTTTTTTTAGAAATCTATATTTTTACAGGATTTTTATTGAAGAAATAAATACAGGAATAATTAATGTTTTAATAAAGACATAGTAAACATCATCAAGAGGTTAACGTTTATGGCCCCTTGGTGACCATTGCTCAAGCAAGAAATTTAAGTACAATATGATATTTTAGAAGTCTTGATTTATCATGACCAGTGGTAAGAAAAAGTTAAAATTTTTGTTTCTGTTGAGAAAATTCTCAGCTGAATATTTTTTTCATATGGTTAAACAAAAAAAAAAAATAACTTGGATTCGCTAACCTGATACAGATGAAGTGAGGGTCCAATTTAACATTAAACTTATACTGTAAATTGAGCCCCCTTCCCTCTCTAAAAACTTGAAGGTTTTTAAATTTTCAACTAGATATCTACATTATATAGTTAAAGAAAAAAATTATTTGTTTATGCTAATCCTATGGACATAATGTGAGGGTTCAGTTTAGTATTATATTTGTATTTAGTATTATACATATTCTAAATTTTAGCCATTCCTAAAAGAATACTACTGGGTCCTATTAGTAATTTTATTAGTAATCAGAAAAATTGATATCATTCTAACTGTCCTTAAATTATGTAATGACAGGCAGATAAAGAAAAAGTTATTTGGCAAAATATAATTTTTGTGGAATACTTGTAGTGAACAAAACAAGTTGTAGATTTAAAAATTCAAATGCTAAACACTGACTCATTGATTTTGTTAGAAATAAACGAATTTACTCAAATTACAAACATTGTTTAGCACATACAAAACTTGTGAAATTTCACACCTCATTGCAAAATGTTTGTTGTCCAATGGAAAGGCCAGAATCACATCCAGGAGTGAATTCCCAAACAAAATAAAAGACAAGCAAGCTCAACCATCATCAAAGAATTAAGATGATGAGCAATTCACACGTACCCTTGATGAGTGATCGCTATATTGTCTCTGTCTTTCTTTCTCATCTCTAATCTCTCACTTCTCACCTCTCATCTCCTTCCTTTTCACTATTCACACTGAGTGATAACTTTAAAGACAATCCTATCCAACAATAAATGCTTAGACATACATTTCTGAGCTCCCTACATAGATATAAACTCACTTTTGCAAGAACTACTACAAACATTTCAACCAACTCTTGATACCCTTAACCTCTTAATACTATTTCTCTTGGAATGTTTAACTTCTACCAATTCATGTTATTCTTTTCTATCAATAAATCTTTATTTAAACCTGCAAAAGGTATACTTTTATTCTTCCACACATTCCAATCTTCAACCTTCTGATGATAGTGAATAACCTTAAGTTTTAGGGACTTCGGTTATGTTTCCCATAAAACCGATTTAATAAACATTAATCATCTCCCTACTACCTCACTGGTGACCCTCAATGTCCAAAGAACATGCACCCTACTGCTTCATACTAAGTGTGTATTTTTCTGAAAAATGTCATTGGTTTTAACACACAAAACAAAAAGAAAATATAAAGATAGTAGGTATTAAATAAAAATTTTCAGTAAAAAGAATATACATTCTATTTTTAATAATTTAATTTTGTTTGAAAAATTTCTTTTTCATTAATTTTAGTGTTTTCAATTTATCTACTACTGTTTGTTTTGTATTATCTTTATACCTTTTTTTTTTATAAGCGTTTCACCCCGAGCAAGGCATGTCACTGCCACTACTGTGCAGGGGGCTACATAGAGTGGAGGAAGGATGATTAAATATAGGAAATGTCAGAGGGTGGGTGATAGGCGGGTAAGGATACCGAGAATGAGGGTTGGGTAGATGAGAGTGTTCTGAGAATAATTGGGAGTTAGTGTGATAGGAGGTGTCTATTGACCCTACATTTAAACACCTGGAGATTGTAGTTGTCGGGAAAGCAGACCTGTGGAAGGGAGTTCCACAGGCGGGAAGCGTGAGAAAAGAAGCTGTTGGAGTAGAATTTATGGTTACATCTTATCTGTTTAACTGTAAAAGAGTGAGACCTAGTTGCCAATTTAGTATCTCATGTAAATTCGTGCTTAGGCGGTATTAGTGATCTAAGTTCAGTGGAGCAGAAGCCATGAAAGTACTTGTAGAAGAGTTTGCTACTTTAATAAAAAATCCATGAATTCAGTTTATATTAAGCTAGAATGAAAAAAACAGAATATAGCCTTAACGACAATTTTACTCCTGTAGCTTCTTCTCTTGCACTTTCCGCCTGTGGAACTTTCTCCCATATTCTTGCTTGTCTGACAGCTACAACCTCCAGGAATTTAAATGCAATGTCAATACTCATCTATTAACCATTTGACTCTAGTTCTTTCCCCACCCCCGTATAACCTTCCCTTTCTCTCCACCTTTGAAACTGTCATCACACCTGCATTCCCAGCTTTCTATTGCTTCCTTCTAATTGGTTCATCTTCCTCTTCACTCTCTTCTAATTAATCTTTTTACACTTATGTAGGCCCCTGCATATCAGTGGCATTACTGCCTTGCTCAGGGTGAAATGATTAAAAAAAAAAAATGAATGGCTGACCAAAATTTACCAGAAATATACCTAGCTATTTTGTATAACCTTTATAATTTCTGGAAATAACTTAGGTAAATACCTGCAGTCAAGATAAAGATTATTTTGATTGTTGGATGTAACCATAAAGTAATTAATTCAGTTAAACACTAAAGCTTAGAATAGTTTACCAGAATAAAAATGTTGCAAATAGCACTAATCAATTTATTTTTTAATTACTACTTGCATATATTTTATTGGCTATATTTTAATTAGTCACAACAGAAAATTTTGGCAGCCAAGTGACATTCATTGCCTATATTTATAACAATCTGTTACTACAGTTTTCTAAATTAATTATTAATGAATAATTAATTAGCTTTATCGACAGTTTAATTACTTATAGTCTTTTTTTCTGACAACTAGTACTGAATTACCTACAACTATTATCATGGAAGAAAAACTCTTGACTGACTTACAGGCATTTTCGACTAAGAACATAGCCTCTGTATAGCAAAATGAATCAATGCCTGAAAGATTCTAGAAATTTTAGTATTTGTTTTATATGATATAATACATAAAATCAATACATTTCATTCATGATAACATGTAGTGAATAAGAAGTTAAGAATTAAAATCAACCTTCTTCACTTTTACAAAAATTCACAATGATTTGTGAAATCCTGGTTTTTTTCCCCAAATAGAAAAAGGATTGACCAAGTGCTTAAAGAAAAAGTCCAAACCAGATTTTGCAAGTAGGTGTTAAATTGATTTTTGACCAATGGGAGTGACTTGCAAGACTAAAGGGAGAAAATCAAAAGGACAATAAAAAGCTGTATCAGTTAAGACAGTCAGTCAGATGGAAGCAGTGAGTAAGACACACATCTAAAATGTAACTTCAACTTTAAGTGACCCTGACATTTGTCCTCTTTCTCTTTCCTTCTGCTAATTCCTTTTACTTCTTCTGCATCCAAAGATATCCCTACTGAATACACACACACACACACACACACACACACACACACACACACACACACACACACACACACATGTACTTACACATATACTCTTTCAACAATTACTACTACGAACATTTTCTACAAATCTTGATACCCATAATTTTATCATTGAACATGAACTCTACCCTTAACTTAATGTTTCTAATTGCACATTAACTTCTACAACTTGTGTTATTCTTTCCTTTTAATAAATTTCTATTTTAAAATGAAAAATATATATTTTATTCTTACACTATTCCATACATTCCAACCTGCTGAAAACCAACCTTCTGATGATGAAAACCTGATAATTTTTCTGATGATAATTCTGGCTAAAAATTGTAAGCTGTAGGGAGTTTGGTCATGTATGAGACAAGGCCAAATCAAAGAAACATTAACCATCTCCCTGATGGCTACAAGTATAAGAAGTAAATACCTTTGTTTTTTATTACTCTTTTTTTGTTTTATTAATGACATATCCCTTCAGAGTAGAAGCAATCAGTCTCTCTACAAATTTCCTTATCTTATCTGTGGATTGACATGACTTATTGAGAAAAATAGTGGAATAGCTCTTGTTACCAACTCCATGATTTTGAATTCTAAATAGTACTTCTTATAGACTGACTGCAGCACAAAGCTAAAGAGCTCAGTCAGACTTGTTATTTAATCTATAGATGAAGGCAGAAGAGATGAATACAAATTTCCCAAGAGATTTAGTATGAAAATGAATATAACAAACTAGGCTAGACAATAAACATAGTTCATCGATTTAATTTTTTCTATGTTAATAAATGTTATCCACTCATTCACTTACTTTGGTATTTATTTTTCAATGGCAATAATATTTCAACCCTAAAACCACACCAGACCCAAGTTTACTAAAAAGTTTGCTAAAAGGTCTACTGTAAGTTTTCTAAGTAATAAGTATATTATCAATAGTATGCTGGTACACTTTCATTATATATATATATATATATATATATATATATATATATATAGTCATCCGCAGACAGATCTTTTTTGTATGATTTGATTGCTTCTAACCCAGGATTGAAACCTGACCGTGGTGTCAGTCGGCAATTCTACCTCTATGAATCATTTTTAGGTTTTCATTTTTTGTTTTTGTCTTTGCAATCACTAATCTTTTTAAAAATTTAATATATATGAAATTTATTTTTTTGTTTTCTTAATAAAGTTCTCCCCTATTTGTGTTTGGTGTCTTCTTTCTTGGTCACATGGGTTGATTGAATTTCCTTTATACCTGTTGTTTGTTTCTTCCTCATTAGCCAGCTTTCCCTGGTGATCTGTTTAGGTGAAACCTAGGTAGGTCTGTCTGGCTCTCTAGGTATTCTTTACTGATTAATATATATATATATATATATATATATATATATATATATATATATATATGTGTGTGTGTGTGTGTGTGTGTGTGTGTGTGTGTTTATTTAATTACTTAGTTTTTGGTCATAATTAAATTAGACCAGTACAATACAATTATATTGTAGAACTTTTGAATATTTTTAATTTGGAAATGAGTTATTTCTACAACCCAGGTTTCTACATTTTGGTGTGTTCAGGCAATTTAAAATAACTGATTTCACCTTTTTTTAAGAACGCTCACAAAACAGGGATTATTTATAAACAAACAACTTTCAAAAATTAAAAGAAATTATAACATTTTCATCCATGGTTGTATGACCCTAACAGAAATTACAACTAAATGTAAACATTCCATAAAATACCTGTTCTTTCATTCAGTAATTCATTTTTGTTTGGAAATAACATAATAGCTAGCTTTTCTTCCTGACACAGTCTACATATTTCACCATTGTTGTAAGGCTTGGCTGTATTTACTATAATCCATGTTCCTTATTTTAATTTCAATTTCCTCACATAGAGATATTTTCAATATTTTAATTTCAATTTCCACACATATTTTCTATATTTTAATTTCAATTTCCACACATATTGATATTTTCCATATTTTCATTTCAATTTCTACACATACTTATATATTCCATATTTTACTTTCAATTTCTGTCCATAGTGATATTTTCCATATTTTAATATCAGTTTCTACACACAGTGATATTTTCTATATTTTAATTTCAATTTTCACACTCATTGATAATTTCCATATTTTAATTTCAATTTCCACACATAGTGAAATTTTCCATATATAAATTTAAATTTCTGCACATAGTGATATTTTTTATAATTTAATTTCAATTTTAACACATAGTAATATTTTCCATATGCTAATTTCACTTTCCACACATAATGATATTTTCTATATTTTAATTTCTATTTTCCGAACAGAATGATATTTTTCATATAAAAATTTCAATTTCTACACATCGTGATATTTTCCATATTTTAATTTTAATTTTCACACATAGTGATATTTTCTATATTTTTATTACAATTTCAACACAGAGTTATTTTTGATATTTTAATTTCAGCTTCCACACATAGTGATATTTTCAATATTATAATATAAATATCCACACAAAGTGATACTTTCTAGACTTTAATTTCAATTTTCACATATATTGATATTTTCTATATTTAAATTTCAATTTTCAAACATAGTGATATTTTTCATATTTTAATTTCAATTTCTACACTTAGAGATATTTTCCATATGTTAATTTCAATTTCCATATATAGTGATATTTTCAATATATAAATTTCAATTTCCACACATATTAATATTTTCCATATTTTAATTTCAATTTCCGCACATATTGATAATTTTCACAATTTAATTTTGATTTCCACACATTGTGATATTTTCTATATTTTAATTTCAATTTTAACAGAAAGTAATATTTTCTATATTTTAATTTCAATTTTCAAACATAGTGATATTTTCTCTATTTTAAGTTCAATTTTACCCCAAAGTAATACTTTCTGTATTTGAATTTCAATTTTCACACATAGTGATACTATTTATATTTTAATTTCAATTTTCACACATATTGATAATTTTCGCAATTTAATTTCACTTTCCACACATTGTGATATTTTCTATGTTTTAATTTCCATTTCAAAACATAGTGATATTTTCCATATGTTAATTTCAATTTTCACACATAATAATATTTTCTATATATTTATTTCAATTTTAAAACATAGTGATAATTTCCATATTTTAATTTCAGTTTGATCACATAGTAATATTTTCCATATTTTAATTTCAATTTTTGCACATATTGATATTTTCTATATTTTAATTTCAATTTCCACATACAGTGATATTTTCTATATTTTAATATCAATTTTCACACATATTGATATTTTTTATATTTTAATTTCAATTTCCACACATAGTGGTATTTTCCATATTCTAATTTCAATTTCTACACACAGATATTTTCCATATGTTAATTTCAATTTCCACATATAGTGATATTTTCAATATATAAATTTCAATTTCCACACATATTGATACTTTTTATATTTTAATTTCCACATAATTGATATTTTTCATATTTTAATTTCAATTTTCACATGCGATATTTTCCATATTTTAATTTTAATTTCCACACATAGTAATATTTTCCATATGTTAATTTCAATTTTAAGACATTCTGATATTTGTCATATTTTCATTTCAATTTCCACACATATTGATATTTTCCATATTTTAATTTCAGTTTCTGCACATATTGATAATTTTCACAATTTAATTTCAGTTTCCATACATTGTGATATTTTCTATATTTTAAATTCAATTTTAAAACAAAGTAATATTTTCTGTATTTGAATTTCAATTTTCACACATAGTGATACTTTTTATATTTTAATTTCAATTTCCACACATATTGATAATTTTCACAATTTAATTTCACTTTCCACACATTGTGATATTTTCTGTTTTAATTTCCATTTCAAAACATAGTGATATTTTCCATATGTTAATTTCAATTTCTACACATAGTGATATTTTCTATATATTTATTTTAATTTTAACACATATTGATATTTTCTATATTTTAATTTCAATTTCCATGCATAGTAATATTTTCCATATTTTAATTTCAATTTTCACACATATTGATATTTTTTATATTTTAAATTCTATTTCCACACATTGATATTTTCCATATTTCAATTTCTACACTCAGTGATATTTTCCATATTTTAATTTCAATTTTCACATATAGTGATATTTTACATATATAAATTTCAATTTCCACACATAGTGATATTTTTCATAATTTAATTTCAATTTCTACACATAGTGATATTTTCTACATTTTAATTTCAGTTTTAACATATAGTGATATTTTCCATATGTTAATTTCACTTTCCACACATAATGATATTTTCTATATTTTAATTTCTATTTTCAAACATAGTAATATTTTTCATAATTTAATTTCAATTTCCACACATAGTGATATTTTCTATATTTTAAATTCAATTTCCACACATTGATATTTTCTATATTTTAAATTCAATTTTTACATGTAGTTATTTTTTAACTATCCTAAAGTTTTTTTTTTGATATGACATTTTATATTTCAAATGTTGTTTTATTGGATACCAATATTTGAGTAGAAGATTCGTTTATTTTATTTAGAAATTAGTTTAAATAATTTACACAAACTGAATACTCTTTAAAATTAAAACAGGGCATGTATTTGCACTGTGGATATCCACTATAAATAATGTTTGATGTAAAATAAAACACTTTATCTATGGTTTTTAATTATACATTTGAGAATTTTTCACTGCTTATCTGATTAGTATAATTAGTGTACAAATTCATGATCATATAAGAGAATTACAAGATAATTTTTTTATACTTATACAGTAATGAGATTATTACAGAGTAAAATTTATACATGTATAATTGAAAAATGCTAGTACATATCTCCTGGGTTGTATCATTTCATTGGTATCTGTTAGAATGTTTACTGTGATATAAGGGTTGTTCAAAATGTTTTTAGCCTCACCAAGAAAAAAAGAGCCATTTTTGTTGTGGTAAAATACTACCACTTCTTATAAAACTAGAAAAATGAATTCAAATTTCTGTCTTAATTTCTATGCAATTTCATGTTGAATTGGTACTGATGTGCTAGTACATTTTCTGAACAATTTCACTCATAGGGCTTGATTAAACTTGTGGTTTGTTTTTAGACATTTTCAAAAAGTGCCACATATTGAGATTGGTTCAATAAACCAATAACATCCTGAGAAATCAATCATGGTGAGAAACAAACCCATGTTCCTGCAGTTAGAAAGTGAACATTTTAATCAATCAATCATTCATATATTAGTAAGAGACACAAAAATATCACAGTTTTCCTATTTAAATTATTTGATGTATCAGTATTCTTAACACTTAATGTAATAATTGAATAAGCTCAGGGTCAGTTCTACAATAAAATATCCCTAAAAATTTCCTTATCACATTGTTAAATATTTGAGCTTAACAACTTTCACAAAATATTGCAATACTTATCATAAATATGAATGCTGGTCATTATTTTAAGAAGTGGGTACAAATGAAAAGAGTTGAAATTGAGTCAAAATTAAGAGGTGAGATCGAATGAAATCATTGAGATCAATCATTTTCACATCCCTATGTATATCAATATGATTCTTTGAGCCAGGACTACAATGGTGATGAATGTGTTCAGTTGGGGGATTTATATGAATCACTAATGAGTCTATAATAAGAGGTCTGATAATTACAAATTTTAATGTATACATTTTCTGCACTCTTATAATTCATACCTTTTCTACCAATATCATATTCTCCTTTTCTAATCAACATTATCATATTTGTGGTAGCTCAAGGGTGGTTCGAAATGTAATGTTCATCCAAATTAAAAAGTATTAGTCAGAATTCTAAGATCATAAAATATATAGTGGGAAAAAAATGTACAATTTTTCTTGTAAGTCTGATAAGTGCAACAAAGTAAAACTAGTAGCCGCTCTTGAAAAGGACCTCAAATCAGTTGTTAACTGGAGCAAGAAATGGCTATTCAATTTTAATGACTGCAAAATGAAATTGCTATTCTTTAATTATCATCATCACGGCTGATGTTAACCTTAAGAGAGCAACTCTTTGCAACTTCTTGGGTTCACATTTTTTACTCTCATGAACTAGAATGATTATATTGAATCAATTGCTAGCTCCTTCTGCTAAAAAGATTAGTCTACTGTCATGCCAAACAATTCTTCTCATTAGAATCCATTCTGCATAATTATAAATCTACCATTCTCATATTCATTGAATATTGTCACCATATCTGGTTTATTGTTCCAGCTAGAAATCTTGAGTTTATTGACAACATCCAAAGAAGCGTTTGTAATGTGATCGGCTCTGACATGCCGTCTTGACATGGCAGTCACTTTCCCAATCTGTGATGGGGCTTCTCTCTGTCTTTTCTATGAATATTTTCATGGCAATTGTTCTAATGAGCTCTCTTCATTGTATCTCAACCACATGAATTTAAATGTACCACTAGATTGGCTACTAGATCTCATCATTTTACTTTTCTCACACTTCTTATCTGTGAAACTCTTTTTTAGTTTCTTTCTTACGAATCATCTACAATCTTCAAAATGTCAACTGCTATCTTTTGTTTTCCTGAAATCTGTTCTTTCGTTGTTATTGCTCCTCAAAAAATTCATTTCTCTTCCACTTTCAGTAACTCTTTATGTTCTAGTGGAACTATTGACTGGCTTGGGAATGAAAAGATTAAAAAAGAAATTGTAAATAATCAAACTAACACCAATAAACAAGCAATGTTTTTATTATTATTTAATATAAAAATAATGAAAATGAGAAAATCAACAGACAATTACTGATACCTCCTGATGAGTGAACTAAATGATTACAAAAAGAATTATCTACAAAACTCTGAATTAGGGGTAGTGAATATAACTTTTATAGAGCTCTGATGCTATTATAATAATTTCCCCTCCTCCTTTTTCTCCCTCTCTTCCCTTCCTCCCACTCGTCGAGTGTTGGTATATTTTGGGAGTGACATTTTGGAATTTCAGCACCTGTGCCTGATGATACTTAATGGTTGAAACCCAGGTAGCTTAGTGTATATTCCACAATTTGTGAGCTTATTTTCACTCTACTTTTTCTTGAAAGTATTGAGCACTTTTTGTTGTTTCATGCCTTCAGAGACAATTATTTACTGCCTTCCACGAATATATATATATATATTTCACATAATTTGACACAGACAGAAATGTTACCAGCTTACTAATGAATCATTTTTCTATTGTTCTCGTAACTGCTTCAATTTAATTTCTTGCCCAGCAAGTACTTCAGGAGTGCAAAAAAATTCTCAGCCCAACCACTTCTCAAAATCTGACTAAATAACAAAGCATCAGAATTTTGTTTTTAATCTGTGGGGTGGAGAAGTTTTTCATGGTGAAGTTAGAAGTTATTCTTTAACTACTTTATATACAGAGGAAGAAACTAAAGACACCAAAATTAGAAACAACTAACTAGTAAACTAGTAATATGTAGCTCCTTACTTCATCTGCATAACAGCTGCTAAGTCGGTGGTATGAATACAACAATATAATGGAGTTGTTGTATATCTATCTATAACTGAGTTGCCTTTTTGAGGTGTGGCTGCAGGGAGTTTCATGAAATTTGCATCATATCATGTACATACACAGTGAGGTCAAAATTTAGCAAACAGATAGTATTAGAATAACTGAAAGTTATGAATGGGTATCAGGAACCAGATCCATGCCACTCACAGCTGATGTTGAAGGTGGTGATAATGTAACTATGTATAAAATAAATTGAAAAGTAATTATAATAAAAAATTATATATCTATTAACTTTTCTAATGTTTATAAATTTCAGTAAAACTTGTTTACTAAGTAATTAATATATAGGTTATATAATAAAAAAGGACAAATAAAATTCAAGCTCATGTATACAAATCTCTTTCTATGTACCATGAGCCTTTAAGTTAGAGGCTCTTCACAGCTTCTTGTTTTTTTTTTTGGCAATACTTGCTCTTTTATGACTATTTCTTTGCTTAATACTTGTTTCTTACAAACTACTTCTTTTTGCTTCTCTTGCCTTGAACATTCCATGTTCTGACAGCTATATGATGACTTCCAACATACGGGAGAGCAGGAGACAATGAGGCATTTATTACACAGTTTTGAGAGAACAGGAGCCAGTTCAAGGGCACAATGACTATTACAGGGATACCATCAGGTCCACATGCTTTGTGAGAATCTAGGTTAGCAGAAACTATGAAAGGGGTTATATGCATATCACTCAACAGAGACTCAGTTCTAAGTGGGAAATTAAGCAGGGATACTCTGGATATAGTCAAGAGTAGAGTTTAAGGAGAATTTATGGGCTGAGCATTCAGCTTTACCAGTAGAAGATGATAGCACCTCAAATTGATTGAAGAGGAGGGAATAGAGACATTTAACTTATTTAATACCCTGTTATAGAGTTGATGGTAACTTTGAAAACCAAAGTTTTTAGAAGCTATGTGGCACCTCATTCTTTTGGTAAACAGGGACTTTGATCCTTCAAGGACTCACTTATTATGAGTATCAATGATTAGGCACCTGTTATGATAAGAGCTGTCATGCTGGTATAGCTGAAAATAATTTCCTGTGTGCTATAGTGGCTGAGCATGAAGGTGCAAACAATGGAGGGAATTGTAGTTTCGGCTGTTTTGTTTTGAGAAGAGATGAAAGCATCCATGCTGGCTTTGACCCAAGAAGAAGCCTCAATACTGTAATTGGGAGACTGAAGATGTCAGTCAGTGGGGCATCATAAAGAAAATCATGGAGTGAGTCCCAATCAGCATGCTGTTAATGGAAAGATGTTTTATTAATAGGGGGTTCTTGTTGAATAAATGACTGGAATGAAATATTAATAGCTACCACAATGGGGTCCAAGTTACCAAGAGGGCAGTATTATGAAGCTTGGAAAGAGTGAGGAGAGGAGTTAAGAAATAAGAGAGAAGTCTGTTGCTTGGTTTTGCTAGGAAAATGAGTAAGAAGGTTTATGATTTGAGTAAAGGATTGGGCAATGGAAAAATTTAATGTCTGAATACTAGCACTACCAATAACTTTAGAATGTTTCAGTCATGAGTCATGGTGAGCATTAAAGTAAGTGAAGACAAAGATGTTCACAGATGGATGGAATGAAAATGCCTTTTCTATACTGTCAGCTGTTAAATCTAATATATTGCAGTTCTGGGAAAAGAGGAAGTAATAAAGGAAAAATTGATAACTAACATAGTTTAGTAACAAAAAACTAAAACACATGAAGGAATAGTTCTATGTCACAAGAGACAATTCACTATTGAATCAGAAGATTACCTTGAATGTATCAAATTCATGTATATGAATGATGGAATCTTTTCAGCAAAGGGGAAGATATCCTGGAACAAAAAATTCATTGATACCACAAATATTAGTGAAAGAAAGGCTGAGGGGTGTATGTGTTTTTGTTTATTGGTTTAATTGTAATTCTTTTTGGTTGTGTTTTCAATGAGATTTCTTTTGAGGAGAGAGAGAAAAAAACCCCACTGTAATTGTCACTATCAGTCATCAGTGGGAATACAAATCAGCCAGAGTATGGCTGAGAACAGAGTGTAGCATAGCCTCAGGTTTGCTCACCGGAAGTACATGCAGGGACACCTACCCATGCATGACATGGCATTACAAATACCTTGATATTACGCAACTGTTGATCAGAGCAGCTTGTCTAAGCACTACCAAAGAGTTTAGACTACTAACAGCTAGTCAAAACTAGCATTTTCTCATTCATATGCACACTTTTACTCAGATAGATATATATTTTTTATAGTTTTCATTTACTGTTTGTGTTTCTTACTAATGTATTTGTATACTAATAAAAAATGTTATTAATATCAAAAGTCATGAGATATTTTCTGCATGTAAATAATTAACAGTTGATAATATTATAGAAACTACAACTTTAAACAACTAATGTAATACTGATAAAATGATTATTTTACCTCAACTAATACTATTACTGTTAATACAAATACTGATAAAGTTGTTACTTCTATATTTACCAGTAACATTACTATACAGCACACAGGTATTTCTTAGAAAGTTTTACTTGGATATAACATCTCACCTGTTACTAAATTCAGTTGAGGACAAACTACAGAACTGATGCAAATGACCTTTTATCATGGTGAGAGGAGGAATGAAATGCTTCGGACCTACAAGAGGAACAAACAAAATGCCTATTTAAAGACAAGATAAAATTAACTTACTAATCTCTGGAAAGTCAATTAGTAGCATCTTAAAGTCTAGGGTATTATTTAAATTAGTCATAGCATTTCTATTGCAGTTTTTATAGCAAAAACAACTGCAACAAGAACAAAAGAAATATACAAGACTGAAGAAGTTATTTATTCACTGCAGACAAAATGTATACAAAACCTAATAGAATGACAAACAGAATGACTAACAGAAAAATAAAGAAGGACAAATAGAAAGACAAATAAAAAGACAAACCAGTGACAAACAGAAGGACAAAGAGAAAGACAAAGAAGCAAAAAGAGAAAAACAAAGAAGGAAAAACAGAAAAACAAAGAGACAGACAAAGAAGGACAAACGGAAAGACAAAGAGAAAGTTAAAGAAAGACAAAGGGAAAGACAAAGAAAGACAAAGAGAAAAACAAAGAGAACGTTAAAGAAGTACAAAGAGAAAGACAAAGAGAAAGACAAAGAGAAAGACAAAGAAGAAGAATGGGAAAGACAAAGAAGAAAAAGGAGAAGCTCAGGAGAACTAACAATTACAACTGAAAAATAGGAAAAATAGCAACTGTATGCAAATTTCAGAAGACAAGTTTTTCTAATACTATTGATCACCCAATATATAAGGCCCTACAGCCACAGTTACTAAATGAGGTCTTAAAATAGTTTAAAGGGAAGAAGTAAGAAATGCCTAGTATGAGGATAAGTAGGATAGATAATATTTGACCCTAGACTTGAATAGGTTAAGATTATAGTGATTAGCAAAGCACCCCTCAGGAAGAAGTTGAAGAAGATAATGATAAGAAGAACAACAACAGCATTGATGATGATGATAACAATAATAAAATAACAATCTACCAATATCATCATTATTAAAACAACAGGACATTGTTCACATGACATTATTTAATAACAATACAAAACTTATTCTGTTCTTTGAGATCATTAGACCATCTTTGGTATTTTGCTAGTTTTTCATCCTCCAGATAGTGGACCTGATTATAAATATTAATAAAAAACTGACATTAATATTCTTGATCTTGACTAATTTACCAATAAGGTACATAGTCAAAATAAAATACTCAGTAATTGTTAGGATTATTCAATCTATAATTTTATTTAAAATGTTTGATCATAAGATTCTGGAGAATTTTCTAAAACTTTGTATTTTGTTACCGGAAGAAATGTTTGTTCCAAACTAAAAATGGCTGGTCAAAATTGCCATGAAAAAGAATTTTATTCCTGATATGGAAGGGGTAAATTTTTTACTGTATGAGAATATTAGCAACATATTCAATCAATTGTACCAACAATCATGATCTGTTGATTTGCTGTCTCCTAGGGTTTCAGGTTCAAACTCTTGCAATTCATAAAAGAAATAAGCAGACTAAAATAATAATGACAACAATGATGATAATGGTGATGATGATGATGGTGGTGGTGGTGATGGTGATGGTGGTGGTGGTGTTGATGATGATGGTGATAAAAATTTAAGTTCTATACAGAGAATCTCTTGGAGGTGAGAAGCCCAATATTTAATTTAAATATAAATTTGAAAGGAACACATTAAAAGAAGTTCAATGAAGTCATATGCCATAGAGAGGCTCGGTGGAAATGTTATTGGCATGAAGAGTATTACACATTCAGCTCACTTCAAGTGAGTTTCAATTACTTTTCAGTAATTTCTTCATTCTGCCAGATTGAGGACAAGTATTTAATAAGTACAAAGGTACCACACCAGGGAACCAGAAAAGCTATGTTATCCAAGGGTGATGGTTATGTTTCTGGTACATGAGAAATTGTCCTAAAGACCCTAGAGAGAAGAATGAAGGAATTGAAAATTTAAAGAATGGTAGCAATTGTTCAGTCACAGAAATGTTGAGTTCAGTAAGACTACAAAAGAATATACTAGAAATTGTTGTCACTTGACTCTGAGTAATAACCAGTAAATATAGCCTCTCTCTCACTGGCGCGAAGTGGCTTCCCTGTGTCTCTTCTATAAATACTTTAACGGCTTCTGCTCTAATGAACTAAGATCACTGGTGCCCCCTAGGTACGAATTTGCACGAGATACTAGATTAGCAACTAGATCCCACCCTTTTACAGTGAAACCGATAAAATGCAACCGCAATTTCTACTCCAACAGCTTCTTTTCTCACATTTCCTGACTGTGGAATTCCCTTCCACATGATTGCTTCCCTGACAGCTACAATCTCCAGGTGTTTAAATGTTAGGTCAATAGACACCTCCTAACACACTAACTCGCATCCATTCTTTCAAACACTCTTCCCATCTACCCAACCCCCAGCCTCGGTATTCTTACCCATCTATCACCCTCCTTTTTACATTCCCTATATCTAACCACCCTTTCTCTTTACCTTCCCCTATGTAGCCCCATGCGCAATAGTGGCAGTGGAATGCCTTGCTTGGGGTGAAATGATTAAAAAAATATATCTTTTATATTTTATAAACATAAAAAATAATAATGATAATGATAATATCACATGTTCTAAGATTTCACAATACTTATATGGGAAATTTTAACATAATTAAGTATCTTACTTAAAGTTATACATTATATAAATATTTTTCTATGGCTCAATGTTATTGAAGCACCAAGCTGCATTTTGCTTTGAAAAAGCATTAGAGTGCATCTTTTACATAAGAGAAAAACCTTTCACAAGTTTCTATCACAATGAACTAAGTGGAGAAGCTAAACAAGCATTCTAGCACATAAGAAGGGGGGGACAGTATCTTAAAAGCTAAAAGATTCTATTCTTAATGCCTTCCAAACCACGACAAGAAATAAACACACAACTACATTCACCCATAATGCAACAGTAAAAGCAATAGTGAGAGGGGTAACCATTTTAACCTTTAAGTAGGCCAGATTCTATTTTAATCATTGTGTGAATGATACATTGTTGCGATGTTAATTCCTTTTCTTCTTTATTTTCAGTTATTTTCATTTCTCTGATATTTTTCTTTTTTGTTGTGACCCCTTCTTTTATAAAACTTCTGTCTTTAGTAAAATTCTTTTTTATTATTATTATTCTTTATGTTACTTCTTCAAGGTCATTGTTAGATAATCAATAATACCAATCAATATTGATATAAACAACACTAAAATTTGTTATAATTTCTTTACCTTTCTTTCCTTAGCATCATTTTATTTTTTCATTAACAATGTTTGTTTTTTTGTTACATTAACAATGTAAAATTATTCCGTGTGAAGTTTTGACACTTTCTTTTGGGTTAGTTGGGTTAATTTGTAAATTTTAACCTCAAAACTTAAATATTTTTTAGCTTACTGTTAATAACTGTTTTAACCAAGTTTAAGTTATACATATTGATTACATCATATATATTGACTGTTGATACAAAAGAAGCAAATCTTTAACTTTCGAATCTACTGTTAATTACTCTACTCACACATACATTATTTTTATAGTATAGTGTACAAGTCTTATATAGTGTAGTGTACAAGTCTTATATAGTGTAGTGTACAAGTCTTATATAGTATAGTGTACAAGTCTTATATAGTGTAGTGTACAAGTCTTATATACACACACACACACACACACACACACACAGACAAAGTTTCATTTATAAATAAGTTTAGATAATATAGACAAGGCCATTTCTCTTCACCCATTCACTAATGTATTCGTGTTCAGTGACTTCAATGCCCATCATGTCAAGTGGCTGAAAAACTCTGCCACTGATCTTGCTGGAGTCCAAACACTGAACTTCTAAACCACTCAGTCTCTCATTCAAGAGGTTGATTTCCCTAAACATTTCATCAGTAACCAAAATGAACATGCTTCTCTTCTAGATCTCTTCTTTATTTCTATCACTGACTCTTGCCATGTTATACAGCTCAGCTCTTTTGGCAACTTTGATCATGCTGTGGTGTTTGTAAATATCTCTTTCTACTGTCACTTCATCCAGAAACCTCCTATTAGTAGAATATCTTACTGCCATCAAAGTGCAGACTAGGACTTATTCCATGATTTCCTTTGTGAAGTTCCTTGGAACAAAATTTTTAGTTTCCCTGTTCAAGACTGCACCTCTGAAGTCTCCTCAGGGGTGAAAGCTGGCAGTGATGCTTCCATCCCAGCTAGAAAATTCTGACTTAAATCATATTCATCTCCTTGGTCCTCTTCTGCTTGCTTGGTTGACATCACCCACAGAAATCACTTCTTTTGGTTTTACTGAAGTGACATGTCTGACCACAATAGATGCCTTTTCATCTCTGCTCGTAATGAATGTAAGCACGTCCTAAATAATGCTTAACTGTTGTTTGCTGAATTAAGAATTAAGCAATGTATAGCATCTCACAAGTTTGGTTTCAAAGATTACTGGTGGCACTGCAAAAGTGTGCTGAACAACAGAAAACCCTTGATCCCTCTCCTGTTCAATCAATTCAAAGTTATCACATATACAGCAGACAAGGTCGAGTGCTTTACTTGCAAATTCTCATCCATCTCTACACTTGACTCATATGGTGTACCGATGTGAACCTCTCCCTTGTGTCTTTTGTGTTGATGCTCAAATCTTTGTGGCTGATTGATATTCAATCACTTCATTTCAAACTCAGCCCTATGTGAGTTTATAAAATCTGTGCTCCAATGACCATTTTCTTCTATCAGGAACCTCTTCCTTTTCTTCTGGTTCCTTTTCCTTCTGCTTAATCCTTCTATTCCATGTGAGGAGGACTTTCTCCTCCCCACCTGGCTGCCTTACTCCTTTCACTCTCTCCCATACTCTTTGATTGTCCTTGGCTAGTGCAATGGCCACTGACAGCTTGATTGGAGCCTCATTGACTACCTCATGCTGTATGCACTTGTCCTGGGAGCGCAGCTATATTCAGGTTAGACAACTGAACCTGTATGCTAGTGCTATTTCTCATATCTCCATTGTATGAGAGGACGGCCATCTTCTTGGCTCTAACACTTAACTTCCCTGGAGTCTTGCACTTTATCTGGACTGGCTTTATCAGGTCTCTCATGGCTCCAATGGCTGTGCTCTCATCAACAGACTCACCAACCAACAGACCCTCTAGGTCTGTCCATGTCAACTGAGGGTCCCTGATAAGGTTAACCCCTATGAACTCTGATACCCTTTGTTCAATCACATTATATGCCAGGTAAAGCATTTACCTATCTGACAGCTCATATATAGTCTGGCATTTTTCAATACATGCTAGCCATCCCTTAACTTCCTGGGGTCACCTCCAAAGGTTGGTGCTCTAAGCAATTCCCTAACTGCTAACCATTGCCCTGCTATCTGATAATTGCTAATGGGTTAGTATGAGTGACCATGGGTCTTTAACCTCTACCCTTTCAGGCTCTTCTGACCTATGGTCACTCATGCTAACCCATTAGCAACTATCAATCTGGCAAATTGATCAAATTAAAAAATTCAATCAATGAACAAAATTGGCTTTGGTGAGCCAGAACAACAAATCGAAAAAAATTCATGGACAGTCAAAAAGGGCCAAACCTGTTACTGTATTCTTTGCCTTGTGGTCATTGTGAGCTTCAACAAATGAGGAGAAAAAATGTTGAGTGTTTTTTAGAACAGTATGGTCAAAATGACCAAAGTTCTTTGGTACTCACTTCTTTCTCAGTTGTTTGCTGCTTTTTTTTCTTTTTGTTTTGGTTTGGTTGTATCCTGAGGGGTAAAAATCCTGGTTGAAATGGCACCAAATGTGCACCTCCCCTAATGTTCTTTGTGCCAATGCTCAAATCTCTGCAGCTAATTGATTGTTGGTCACTTCATCCAGTCTCATGTTGTGTTTGATTGATCACAAAGCCAGTTTAGGTTGAAAGTCACTGCATCAATGACCCAAACAGGGCTAGGAGCTACAATGAGAAAAAAAGTCTTTGTGAAATCAAAAATAAGGTGTTTATATATATGTATATATATATGTTCTGTTCAGTAAACTGTTTGGTTTGAGTTTATCACTCTTGCATGCAGACAATTATAACCACAGCTTCTATAGGATGTAACATTTTACCTAAGTTTGTTGGTCTAGCACCAGGCTAATGTAAGAGGGTTTTTCTGGTCTGGGCCTCTTCATGTCTGTCAACTTTTCTTCTTCACATTGAATCTCTCTCTCTAGCAGAAGATGATCACAACAAACTTGCCACCTGAGCCTGCACTGAATTGTGTGGCCTGTTGAACTCAAACTCTACTGTCTACAGACTCTTGCTTATATTCAGCCTCGCATTCAGCAAGGGTGGATGTGATGCAATCTGGGTATGCTAGCATTTCTAAATAACTAATCAGGTATCCTCTTTTTGGTCACCTGATAAACAATATTTCCTTCTCTCCTGTGCGAGTACCTCTTACTACATCTGAGGGGCATGAAACATTTATTCAACTTTCCCAAAATCCTACCAAGCCTTTTCTTCATTCATTAATCAACTCCATCTTCTTCCTTCTTTGTGTGAGTGCCTCTAACCATAACTGTTTGAGGGATGTGGTCCAGTCCAAATGGTTAAGTTTTAATTCAGAATTTCTTTTCCACCAAATCTTGGCATGTGATCATTTTTCACCATTTCCCTCCTTGTATTCAACCATTACAAAAAATTATCCAACTTAAAAAAAAAGATACCATATGTTTCTTTTTTACTTATCAATGTAGCAAAAAACTTTTTCTCTTTCTGACCAGGGGTGGCCTATCTTTAACAGGCATAAAATTCTTTCAACAATTTCCCATGCAAGGGAAAAGATTCTGTTTTAAATCAAATCATAGTCAGCTATTATTTTATCAATGGTTGTTAAATTTTCATAATAACTGAGATACTCACTTTTTCATGAATATGATTATCCTAAATTTGGTGACAAGAAATCATACAGACTGAATTTTTATCTCCCTGACCAAATTTTGTGGCCAGCATCTAAGAGTCATAAAAATTTTATCTTGAGTGGTTGTTCGTTTTTGATGACGGTAAATATATTTATCTATTTTTTTTTTTTTGAGTAGCCTTTTTAGAATATCCTTCACCTAGCTTCTAGCAAATGAAGAAAAATAAAAAACAAAAAATATTTAATTATTATATCATCTTTTTTTGGTATTTTGATTGGTCTATCCAAATAACTTCATTTCTTTTTTTTGTACCAGAAATAGTTTTACATCCACACTCAATTTCCCACCTAGAACTGAGGCCCAACTGAATAATATATATATAACCCCATCTCTGGTCTCTAATATAATTTCTAAGCTTGACTCCCATAAGGTAGGTGCAGTTGATGGAATTCTAGTCATTATCCTAAAAAATGTGCCTCTGAGCTGGCTCCAGTCCTCTCCAAACTCTAGATAGTTGTTTTATTTCATCCAAGCATTTCTATCAAATCATGAAATGAAGGTTATTTTAAATGGGCAAGCTTTATCTCAAAGGCATTTGACAGGCTTTATCATGCTGACCTTCTGTGCAAACTTCAGAGCTATGGTATTTCTGGATAATTACTTGATTTAATCCAATAATTCCTATCAAATCATGAAATGAAGGTTGGTTTAAATGGGCAAGCTTCCACATCCTTTCATACAAACATGGGCATCCCTCAAGGCTTTATCCTAGGTCTATGCCTTTTCTGATTTTCATTAATGATATTCCCGACATAGTAGGCATATATGTAAATGACACCATCATTTACAACTGTCTCTGTAACCCTAATCTCTGACCCCTCTAACTATTAGCCTCTTACTTCTTTTTGGCATTGAGGCTATTATCAATGCTGAAATAGTTAGGCATCTCACATTTAGAAATCTGACAAACAATATGGCTTCATTTTGCCAAGTCTATTGCTGATATGCTAATGACACTGAATATATATACCAGGCTCTTGGTAAGAACAGCCAAGCTGGGGTTGTTGCTCTTGATATCTCAAAATCATTTGACAGGGTTTGGCATACTGGCCTTATTTGCAAATTTCAGCACTATGGTATTTCTGGATAATTGTTTTATTTAATCCAATTGTTTCAATCAAATCATGAAATGAAAGTTGCTTTGAATGAGCAAGCTTCCAGATCCTTTCATGGACATCCCTCAAGGCTCTATCCTAGGCCCTACACCTTTTCTGATTTTCATTAATGATCTTCCTGTTGCACATTGTGGTGCAGTGGATATTTGCTTGGAACAAGAAATTGGGGAGCTGAGTTTGAATTCCAGTTGAATTCCTTGCATTCATTTATGCACAAATACCATTGGGAAAGGTGTTAATCCATCTCTTTCCTCCAGTTATGAATTAAATAACAAGACAGATTGGGTTCTATAGCCTTGGCTGGCAACCAGTCTACCATAGAAAGTAATGGCAACCTACTACAGGATAATCTTCTTGTCTTGAAAGAGACATGATCACCCAAGTGTGTATCATGTATACAGATGACACCACCATTTATGCCTGCCTCAATAAGAAATCTGTCTAGGCTGACAAAATAAACCTGGCTGCTGCCCTTAAAAAGATCCTACAATCTGTGATTGAATGGGGTATGAAATGACTCATAAATTTGAATGCCTTTAAAATGAAGCGGATCTTCTTTAACAACCATAGACAAACTTTCCTGCCTACCATCAGAATGAATTACGCTAGTCTCCTAGAGAGCAACACTTGTCTTCTTGGTTTTACTATCTCAAATGATCTCAAATTGAATGATTACATTGAATCCATAGTTGAATCTACTGCTAGAAAGTTTGAGTCATTGTGTTGAGCCAGGAAGTTTTTCTCATTAAAATCCATTTTGCACATTTATAAATCTACCATTTGTCCATGTATTGAATACTGATGTCATATCTGGTTGGGTGCTCCTGCTATTCATATTTAGGTTCTCATCAAAATCCAAAGGAGGATCTGCAATATAATAGATTCTGACTTGGCAGCACATCTTCAGTTACTTTCTCACTGATGTGATGTGGCTTCCTTCTGTCTTTTCTACAAGTATTTTCATCACAACTGCTCTGACAAGCTTTTATCTCTGGTTTTCCAACTACATGTATTCACTTGTGCTACTAGATTGGCATCTAGGTTCACTTTTTTACCATCAAAATAGTTAAATGCAACCTCCTCTTCTATTCTAATAGCTTCTTTTCTCACATTTCCAGTTTGTGGAACTCCCTTCTGTTTGCTTGCTTCCATTTGCTTGCTTCCCTGATTGCTACAATCTCCAAAAGTTTAAATGCAATGTCAATTGCCATCTTCTCTTTACTTGGTTCTGGTCCATGTTTTATTTTTTCTTCAATATCTCCTGTACCTTGTTTTTTCTCTTGGCATAACCTCTTCGCACCAGTGGCAGTCCTGCCTTGCTTGGGGTGAAATGATAAAAAAAAAAAGAAATTACACTGTTTCTATTTTTGTTGTATAGGAAGATAATTTGATTTTTTTTTTTAGTCACTGGTTTAATAAAGTCTTCTTTTGTGTGCTTATCACTACAGCATGCCAGAAACAAAAGTGCATGGTAAAGATAACTTACAATGGGTCAAAATACAGAATGTATTGGATTCTTATCTTTTCCAAGAATATTTCTATGAAAGTAAAATCATGATTCTATTATTAACTTGCTAGTTCTGGTCTCAAAATACTACAATCTGTGTAAATATGTCTTTAAAAAAAATTAAAACTAAAGCAGTAAATTTCAATATAAGAAATATAAGAAATTAAAGTAAATTTTGATATGATAATAGTATTAATAGCATCCTCAATAATAATGGTTAATAATGCTTCAAATGAAAATTTTGTTGATCTATTTGTTCAGTGATATAAAAATCATATAAAAATTTGATAATACAGATTTTTATATCACTGAACAAATAGATCAACAAAATTTTCATTTGAAGCATTACTAACCATTATTATTGATGATGCTTTGTCTTGTAATAAAAATTCAAGATATATTAATATGTTACTATTGATAATATGTACTGATGAATACAAAATATTGAATATGCATAAAAACATCCTGGCATGATTAAAGATTATTGCATTCAAAACTTCCTATCAAGTAAAAAATAACAAAAACAAAAATCTTCAGAATTAAAAATTTAAACTTTGCTTATTATAACAATTATTAAATATAATGTTTGAACTAGCTAATACTGAATTCTAAGCATTACATGTAACATGAAATATGACTAGTTTAGAATATATATAGTTTGTGATAAATTAGCCAATCAAAAAACTTGTGAGAAATCTGAACTTAGCTACAATATCAGATCCAGATTGTTTATACAGGAAGGCTAAATTGAAATAATCTACATGCAACTTTTACTTAACTAATGTTCTATTCTTATAACAAAAAGAAAAAATATCAGGCTTTCTGATTAAATCTAATGTGAGCAGAATTGAAACGAATTTTATTTTCTTTCTTTGCATAATATATGAATAAAGCAATATAGGACTGGATATGATATTTCAAATGTAACTAAATCTGTCAGTAACAATACAAAACATTCTACTCTTTATGAGAATTAGGTATTTTTTCTCTTGTTTTGCTAGTCTATTAGGTTCTATTTGATGAAGTAGATAATTCTGAGGGATTTGATTGTTAATATCAATAGAAGAGTGACAATAATATCATTATTATTGTTTATCAATGCATCAATAAAACAGATAGTCTAAATTGAATGCTTATTTTTCACTGTCAGAATAGTTTACTCTTGTTACAATCTTTTTTTTCCTCACATTCCACAGATTCTCTGTCAGCTTGAGGGTCCAGTGAATTGTGGGTCAGTCCAAAATATATTAAGTCATGTTCTTGAAATAATTAGTTTATATGCATAGCAACATAGACAGACTAATATTAAGCATAAAATATTTCTGTTTCTGTTTTGCATGAATGGTATCATTGAAAGTCATACAAAAGAAATAATACATATAATTTAAATACAAGATGTCAACAATGATCTTAAAGAGTTAAAGCAGAGGTCAAAACAAATATTTTTCTTGGAAATAATTTTTATCTTAGGTTAATATATATTTCTTATCTAACAGGTTTTTATATACAATAAGAATGCAATATGTTTAAATTGAACAGACATTATTTTCATGATTTCAAGATGAGTCCAAGGTTTGACAAAATATAAACATGTCCAGCTATGTGAAAAGAACAATTACAACCCTGATTAAAGTTTGTTAAACTACTTAGGAATATATACAATTTTTCAGTATGTACAAAAAAAAATATAAAAGATACTAAGTGTAGTGACAAATTTGTAGTAAGTGATACAAGTGGTTGAGAAAAAAGGCTAGTGAAATTCAGTTTGCTTTTAACTTCAACAAAACAAAGATTAAATGGGATTAAGATTAACAAAGATCAAATGGGAAGTAAATGAACAAATTTTCTCTCCAGTAGTATTACTGTATACTGTTGATTATGTTTCAAGAATATTTTTATCTTTAAAAACTAGCAAAACAAGAGAAAAAATACCTAATTCTCATAAAGAGTAGAATGTTTTGTATTGTTACTGACAGATTTAGTTACATTTGAAATATCATATCCAGTCCTATATTGCTTTATTCATATATCTGTTGTGCCAACCAAAGGAAATTTTTAACAGTTTGTGTGAACATTTTGATGATATTTTCAATAGACCACCAGAAATTCATAATGAGTTTATCAGATCCAAGCCATGTAGATCAATTAAAATTCTTCTCCTAGAACCATTTTCTTATAAAGAAGTTGAAATGACTCTTAGCAAATTGAACAATGGAAAGTCTCTTAGCATTGATACAGAGATTTTAAAGTGTTTAAATCAGAACCTGATAAAATGTCTGACTTGTTTGACCTGTTTATATTATAAAGACATGAGTTTGAACCAGTGGAGTCCATGCGAGTTGAATATATGGATTAAAATCTGACAAGATGATGAAATAAATAAAGAACAAAGTAGAAAATGTACCTTAATCTAACAGGTTTCACTTTTATTAAAGATTTTTCAGTGATCTAGTTTTTAACCAGATCTCTGAAGAAGCTTTAATAAAAGTGAAACATATTAGATTAAGAATCATTTCCAACTTTGTTCTTTATTTTTTCTATCATATATATATATATATATATATATATATATATATTATGTATTTCATACTATTTTTTAGTATTTATTGCCAAGTGAATAATTGTAAATGAAAATAGAATGGTTCTTTTGTTAATACTGCACAATAATATGTGCATCAAATGAATTTATAAATATTTAATAATTACCTATGTTGCAGTTTCATCAATAAAGAATGAAGAAAATTTAGGTGATTCAGACGAGTTCATCTTTGCTTCATTGCCTTGTAAAATTTTGCAAAATAATAATAGCAAAAGAACCATTCTATTTTCATTTAGAATTATCCACTTGGCATTAAAAATAGTATGAAATAAATCATTTCTTTTAAAAAAGTGGGGTGGTCTAATAATTATGGCCAGTAGTGTATATAAATGAATGCTGAATGTTTCTTCATAAAGAAATGCCTTATATTGCTATTACCATTAGAAATGAGAACAGGCCACAAATTGATCCCAGCTTGATGGTCAGTAAGCCAATGAATGTCAATTGTTTCCTTATAAGGAAACAGTATTATTATTACCATTATACGTCATGAAATACAGTAATAACAAAATCATACATTTTTAATAAAAAGAATATTCATTTCTATAACACATAGTTTATAAATATTACTGAACAACAAATGAGAATGGCATGATTTTAATCAATAACCAAACTGCTTAGCAAATTGCTGTACATGAAATGCTCATGCAACAAAGACACCTCTTACAGCTCTATAAATTAAATGTTTACTTTACACAAAAAACGTCAGGTTGCAAGAAAGTGTCTGCTTAATATCAGACACTATTATTGGCAATGGAGATGATCAATATAAGAGCTAATTTGCTCTCATCTCTTACTTGATTCACAACTGTCACACATCTTTGTATCATGGATTCATAAAAAAACTCCTTTTACAAAAAAAGGGGACAGTATTGTTGATGCTGCTGTTGTTGTTGCAGAATTATAAATTACTTTAGAGTTGTTTGTAGAAAGAAAAATTATTGATACATATATAAAACTTAACTAAGTATGGTACAAGGGCAGGTGATGGAGAATTAACTTTGATACTTTGTGTGAAATGTAGAGACTACTTACCAGCTTTGAAAATTATTATTACACTTTGAAACATCAACCTCTAAGCCTGATGAAGAGATATGTACCAGCCTCAACCACAAGGCAGATCTCTTCATTCTCTACTTAATGATTTCAATTTGAATCGTTACTAACCTTAGTTTAGTCTGGTACCAAGCAGAGGTGAATGAGGGATAAGGTGATGAAATGCATCCTTCATTCAAGTGGAAAGTGTAGGTCTGCCTTGGAAATCAACATTAGAAATCCTGGCCTTTTACCTGAAATTGAAGCATCAACATCTAGCCTTGATGAGGAAATATGTGACAGCTTCAACCACAAGGCAGATCTCTTCATTTTCTACCTAAACATTTCAATTTGGATATTTATTTATTATGATTTTTATTTTTTAATTAAAATATTTATTAAGCTTAACAACTTTTGACTTAAAAGCAATGAAAAAGTGAGAGAGTTATCTTTAAAATATTTGAGCAAAGCTTCAAGTTTAATATCTATTTGTTTCAACTGAATGCCATGTATGCCATGTATAAGTATATTTGTTTTCTTAGATAATGTCAAGTTTGGTAGAAGGCAAAACTATTGATCTGTTTTATTGAAGTAAATATCTTATCCATTTTAAGTCTACCATTCATCTATACATTGAATATTGCTGTCACACCTGATTTGCTTCTTCTGATATATATATTTGGAGATTCTTGATAAAATCCAAAGAAGAATTTGCAATGTTATTGGTTCTAACCTGACATCTCAGCTTCATTCACTTTCCTACCAACATAACATAATTTCCCTGTGCATTTTTTTTTTTTTCATATTTTCATGGTAATTGTTATGATGAACTTTCATCTTTTGTACCTAGACTTTTCAAAGACTGAGCAGAGTATTGAAAAACAGGAAGAATTTACTGGAGGCAAAGAAAAGAAAAGAGTACTGGACTGTTGTGTGATATCTGTCCTCCTATATGGCAGCAAATGATGGACAGTTTCCTCTTGAAGAAGCAGAAATATTGTTCTACAGAAAGATGCTGAGGATACCATGGACAGAACATGTGAGCAACGACAAGGTTTTGAAAAGAATGCAAACAAAAAGGAAAATTATACTTGGTATCAAGTGAAAACAACTGAGGATTTTGGGAAACATAATGAAGAAGGAGGGATTAGAGAACCTGATGCTCACAGGATGGAATAGAGGGAAGGAGAGACAAGAGGAAACAATGAGAGACCTACTTGATGGGCTTCAGCAAATGGATGGCAGAGAGGGGGCTGAGAGATATACCAAGGAGAAAAATATTAAGAGTGACAAGAGATAAGAACAAGTAGAAATTCATGAACATCTATGTCCTAAAAGGTACATTAAAAAGAAGAATACTTGACTGGTAATTAGGTCTCATCAGTTTGCAGATGAAATGGTTAGATGTAACCAAAAGTTCTATGCTAACAGTTTCTTCTCTCACACTTCTAATTTGTGGAACTCTCTTCTGACTTCTTGCTTCCCTGACAAGGTCTCATCATTTTGCAGATGAAATGGCCAGATGTATCTGTAAGTTCTATGCAAACAGTTCCTTCTCTCACACTTCTCATTTGTGGAACTCTCTTCTGGCTTTTTCATACTAGTCAAGTTTGATCTTCAAAAATTTAAAAGCAATATCAGTTGTTACAATCTATCTTCTTAATTCCTGTTCTTTTATTGTTCTCTCTCCTTAATAATATTTTTTCTTATATAAATTCAGTAATCCCTTACATCTTAGTGGCTTCATTGTCTTGTTTGGGGTGATATAATAAAAAAAAGTATGTGTATTATTGACGATTCCAACAGCTATCTTTTATTTTATTAGAAATGCAGTGTAAAATATCAACCATAAAGTAGTACCTTTAAAAAGACCTATTATTAATATATTTATTGTCCTATAGACTATGATTTGAATAAATTACCTAGCCACATACAAATCCATTAATGAGTGTGTGGGAAAACTATTTATGTCATTTAATCTTAACGAGTAAGATTAGAGAATTATGTGCCACAACCAAAATTAATTCTACTCATTTGCAGAAATGACTTAGTTTTGATAGGTCCATTAAAAATATCTTCATGAATAGCAAAATATTGGGCTATTAGTTACTGTTATTTTTTCTTTCTATTTGTTTCTATTTTTAACTCTCTAGCATTAACCTAGATAAAAAAAGAATCTATTGTAAACTGAAATGTGAATCACCCTTGCCAATTCCCTAAACCAGATTTAAATACCTAGTAAAGTTTTCATCACAAAATTTTAAGAAAACCTAAATAATACCAGATATATCCTTATTAGATCTGAGATTAGATTAACTGATGCTGCCTGTCTTTGAGTTTGTTATTAACTTTACAGTTTTGTTTATTGATACTTTGTGACTTTATTTCCTTCCTTTTTTTAAAAATTCTGTTTGATTATATTTTTAGGGTATATATTCTTCTATAAATAAACATAAAAAACTTTTATTAATAATGCTATGAGGATAATGCATATAAACAAAGAACAATCCTAAGAGAATCATTTGTAATTATTGTTTGTAAATCCAATTTGCATTTGTTATGTTTATAGAAGTGGGCTGTTAAAAATAAAAACCTTTTTTTGTTTTCACATTAAACAAGCAAGAAAATGAGTTAAAATTATTTAATCCATGCAAATATTTGCTAAGTTCATTAGATGAAAACAACCCAAACACTGAATTGCCTTAAAGTTATTTTTGGAATGTGTAATGAACTCCACCAGGTTGTAATTAATAAAACATCTGACTCTTAGAACTTATTAAATAACTTAATATTTTGGAGTTCATCATTTGTAAAAGTGAGAAAGGTATAGACTATGATTAGGCACAATCAGCAGTGAATTGGCTTTTTGGTAGTTTAAATTGTGTGAGACGATTTTTGGGGTTTTGTTCTTTAAGTTTTCCCCTCTTCATAGTAGTAGCCAAAAATAGTGGGTCTTAGCTGAGAAGGTTAGAACTGGTGGAACTGAGGAATGTAGCTCATCAGAACATTTGCCGTAGAAATAACAATAAACTAGCAAGTGACTTGCAACATTTCGTCTGTGGAAAAGGGTTCATGGAATAGAAAACAGTTAATCATCTACAAGACTATGTAAATGCTTTTGAACTCTTTCAAGGCAGAAACATTAGCAGCTCCAGTCCTTATATGGCAGTAATGCTCCTTTTTCTGTCTGATCAGAGACTTCTTATCTCTTACTGCTCATACAACAACCTCCTTTAGTAACACTCTACCTAGAGTGGCTCATATGTTTAGAAAAGTCTGTGTGCTTCAATAAGGTTTTGCCACTAAAGTTTGTATGGTAAAAATGCATAAAATTTTGCTATTGTATAAAAATTTGTATGTGTTTAGGAAATACTTTTGTACACATGAACTAGAAAAAAGATAAGTTTATTAGATATATCAGTTTATCAATGTTCTAAATATTAAAGTATAGCATTTTCTCTTGCATTTGTGTTAAAAGATGATCTATTGTAGCATAAAGTCATGATGACATTGAAATTGTGACTCACAAAATTCCCAATTCAGTATTTATATCCTATGAGAGTCTCCAGAATTGTTTTTTTTAAATCTTGTTTCCTTGTTTATTGCTTTAAATATATTGGTTAACTTGTACTGTTTGGTTGGAAGATTTTATTTTTATGGTTCATATCAAAATTTGTATTACTATTTTGATTCTATGTTTTTTCCCATTTGTGTTCTTTTGTTGTTAGTATTCATATCTGTGTTTGGTGCAGTGGATATTGGCTTGAAACAAGAAATTGGAGAGCTGAGTTCAAATCCCAGCTGAATTTGTTATATTCACTTATGTGCAAATACTTTTGGGGAAGGTATTAATCCATCTCTTCTCCCTCCAGCTATGGGTTAAATGGCAGGACAGCTTGTGTTCTATAGCCTTGGTTGGCAGATAGTCTACCATAGAATGAAATGGCAACCTACTGCAGGAAAATCTTCTGCCCAGTCAGTCATGACTTGAAAAAGACATGATAACCTAAGCATGTATTCTGTATGGCATTTGACTGAAGTATCTAATTGTATAATTAACTTAAAAGAATAGAAGAGATGATGTTACAAAGTGACACCTAAGGTATATGGATTATTTGTACTGAATACATTAAAACAATCATGTCAAAAAAAGAAAGTGATTGAAAAAAAGATCAACAAAAAAGACCCAACAGATTATTTAGAGTTTTATACTTGTAACAAGATTAAAAATCTCAACCATAAGATCATCAATATAACACAACCTGAATGTCAGTAAAAACAAAATTTGATGTGTTAATTAAACTGTGTTGTAATACAATGTAACCCGGATATAAGAGCGTTGTCGGGACCGGATAAAAGTTCTCTTACATCCAGGTTTGGTCTATTTTATATACAATATAACTGATATAAGAGAAACCCGTGTATAAGAGAAATATGGATATAAGAGATATTTTCTCTGGTCCCAAATTAGAGCCTGTGGTAATGTATATAAAATAGACCAAACCCGGATATAAGCGAATTCTTATTGGGACCATAGAAAATCTCTCTTATACCCGGTTTTATCTTATATCTGGGTCAAATCTCTAAGATTAAATGTTTTCAATTGATATTCATTTTTGATTAGGATGTCTTTCATCTTATTTCTGTTGTTATTATACCCAGTAGTTATAGTCTTAAGTTGTTTGAATTTCTTATCTAGTATGTATAAAACCCCAGATCATGCCATAATAGACATGGCAGTCAGTATGACATAAGAGAAACCAGTTTCATCAATCTGTTTACCTGGGTATTTGTTCACCAAAAGCAAACTCACTCCTTACAGAATGTCAGTAACAGTCCTAAGATGTAAACATATGATGGGCAATCTCTTTGATTATTATATGTGGGGCACAGTTGAGTGACACCTTCTAACATCAAAGATGAACTGAGGGCAAGGATCATAGCAGCATTCATCAACATAAACAAGAAAACCATCCAGAAGAGATGCAAGAGATTCAAAAATTGTCTGCAGAATGTGGTTGAATATTTTATTGAATACTTAGTCTCTTTAGTATCTCAAGATATTTTTGTGTAATTTTAGTAAATATAACTCTTAAAATGAAATGTTAGTATTGCTTTCATTTTTGAGAAAATTTGAGAACCAAGTTTGAATTTCAGTTAAATTCGTTTCATTCATTTATACACAAATACCCTTAGTTATGGGTTGAATAGCAGGGCAAATTTGTTTCTATAGCCTTGGATGGCAACCAGTTTACCATAGAAAGTAATGGCAAGCTACTATGAAAAAATATTCTCTCCAGTCAGTCATGTCTCTTTTGTCCAAGCATATATCACGTATGGAACATGACTGAATGATTTTTATAATGAAAATACTTGTTGACAGTACCAATATGTTAAACCATGAAAATAATAAACAAAAACTTCAAATTCTTGAACCTCTCTACATCAAAAGCAACCAGCCAACAATCAACAAAGTTTATTACAAGTGTAATAGCAATGTGCTGAAGTGCATTTAATGAACATTTAATGTCATTTTGCACTTCTACCAATTTTTGATCAATTCCCTTATATTGAGATGCTTGCTTTAAAAAACCCACAGCTACAACAGATAAATTTAAAATTTTAAAATAATTAACAGAGCACATTTACATGTGTTTTTTTTTTTACTTTAAAACCACCATTACAACAAAATCCAGATTTTATTGCAGTTACAATATGTTTTTACTTTTGTAATTTTCTCTGAGAATGATCTTGGAGGATATTGAAAGTACTTGGGTATGAAAAAATGTGATGCTTTCCTTGATAAATTTCATCCTAACATCAAGAAACTGATGAAAAAAATTAATTTTATTTTAGTTTTAACTGAATATATAAATTATTTTGTGCGTATATTCTTAATCAATCTAAATTCATAAATAATTACATTGGATATACTACATTTTAAACAACAAAACTTACATTACATCTCTCTGAACATAGCTCCATTAGGTCTCATTTAAATACACATGGAAATCTATCAAACCCTATCCATAACATTCTAATACAAATACAATACATAAAAAAGGCTAAAATACATGGAAGCATTATTAACAAAAAAGAAAAAGCCAACACTCAACAAAATCAGCTATGAACATGGTCACAATATGTTAACTGTTTTAAGAATATAAAACGTTACTGTGACTCTACATACATACAAAAAATAATTTATCTATTCAGTTAGAATTAAAATAAAATTCATCATAAAAGTATAGCTGAAAATTATAAGATCACTTGAAAAATTATATAAAAAAATTAACATTAGTACCTTGCCTGTCATTTTTAATGAAACTTGCATAAAAGAGGGTTTGCTGCAGAAATACACAGTTGAACATCTATGGGATATTTTGGATAAAAAAATTGATAAATCTAATGTTACTTTGAAAGACATACTTTGGGAACAAATACAAGCTGCTTGGCAGGAGATATCATTAGATACATTGAAGAAGCTTGTGATGTCAATGCCTGACAGAATGAAGGCTATGATCAAAGCAAAAGGCTATTATACAGTGTAACCCTGATATAAGAGAGTTGTCGGGACTGGATAAAAGTCCTTTTATATCTGATTTTCTTTTATATCCTGGTTTGGTCTATTTTATATACATTAGCAAAGGCTCTAATTTGGGACCAGATACAATATATCTTATATCCGGGTTTCTCTTATATAAGACGCTCTTATATACGGGTTATACTGTACTAAATATTAAATTTATTTTGTAACAAGTATTTTTTTCTTGTTAAAGCATTTGTTGAGTAAATCAAATAAAATTACTTAAATTAAATTATTCATTTCCTGTCAATATGCCTCATAAAAGATAAAATAGTTCTTGTCCTAATACTTTTGCACAGTACTGTATATATACTAGGTGCGATTGGTAAATTGTCGCAATTATTTTGGTGCCTCATAAAAGATAAAATAGTTCTTGTCCTAATACTTTTGCACAGTACTGTATATATATAATTATTAAATGATTATTGGTTAGAATCAAATTAGACCAGTAAACAGTTGTATTAAAAAGTGCTCAATAAACCAAAAAAAGAAAGATAAAGGTTTAACATGCAGAGCTTTTAAATATTAAAATTAGGAAAATCAGCCAGTTTCACTACCATGGTTTTAACCATTTGGCATCATTAGGCATTATAAATTAACTGATTTCCTAACACTTTATTTTAAATGCACAGCAGAAATTTTAAAACACATAACAGGAAGTTTAAAATAAGGGAAGGAGTTAGTCAAGACTAGTGAAATAGTATTGTACATACGTTCATCCAAGTTTGTACAAACTCAAAATGTATTTTCAAATATGTATACATCCAGACTTTATTTTGGACTTTTCATTTAGTAATCTTTATAGTTCTGGAAATTATACTATAGCCAACTTTTCTTCTTGGTATAGTCTGCAGACATCCATCACTGCTGCAAGATCTGGCCTTTTTTAATATAGTATAACCCGGATATAAGAGAAATCCATATATAAAAGAAATCCGGATATAAGAGACAATTTCTCTGGTCCCAAATTAGAGCCTGTGGTAATGTATATAAAGTAGACCAAACCCAGATATAAGAGAAGCCCGGATATAAGATAACTTTTGTCCGGTCTCGACAACTCTCTTATATCATGGTTACACTGTATACTCTAGCAGACATTAGTTGACACTATAGTATCATTATACAATTTATCAGTATTCTGTTTTTTGATTTCCCTACTAATGCGTTGTGGCGCAGTGGATATCAGCTTGGAATGAGAAATCGGGTAGCCGAGTTCGAATTCCAGCGGAATTCATTGCTTTCACTTACGCACAAATAACCTTGGGAAAGGTATTAATCTGTCTCTTCCCTCCAGTTATGGGTTAAATAACAGGACAGATTGGGTTCTATAGCCTTGGATGGCAACCAGTCTACCGCAGAAAGCAATGGCCACCTACTGCGGGATAATCTTCTGCCCAGTCAGTCATGTATCTTTCGAGACATGATCGCCCAAGCGTGTATCCCGTATGGCACTTAACTGACTAACTGAATATAATAGTTGGAAAGATAATTAAAACTTCTACTGGGCATAAAGTGGGGGATCGGTTTTCTATTGTTATGAAGTAAGAAACTGATCCCCCACTAAATACTTCTTAATAATATAATACATCTCTTCCCTCTTTAGCTATGAGTCAAATAACAGGTCAGACTGGGTTCTATAACCTTGGTCGGCAACCAGTCTACCACAGAAAGCAATGGCAACCTACTGTGGGATAATCTTCTGCCCAGTCAATCATGTCTCTTTTGAGACATGATCACTGAAAGCGTGTATCACGTATGGCACTTAATTGACTGACTGATTGGTACAGCTTTTGTTCTATTATTTCTTTTATTTTTTATATGTATAGAGTTGCTGTATTGAAGATGTTCATTATTTCTGTCTCTGCACACTTCCTATTGAGCTATTCCTTTTTTAGCAGTCTACATTTGTTTTAATTTCCTTGTGTGTAATGTCGTATATTCAATACCTTGGTATTGTTTGTTGTCTCTTTTTCATTCTCTAGAAAATTCCATGTCATCCACTTCTTTTTTTTTTGTGTCTAGTATCCTTTACAAGTGATCTTATTTATTGATATTACTAAAGCTTCTTTTAATGTGTTCCATTTGGAATTTACAACTTCATTTAATTTCTTTTATTTTTTTAATGTTGTCAATAATCATCTCTTTGTAATTTGGGTGATTCATGTTGTATTTAAATTTCAATGCTGCTTTGACTTTCTTTAATTTCTATAGCATTATTAGAATGTGAACACTCTCAGCACTTGGATATATTTTAAAGAGTAAAACTTTATATCTGAATCTCTTATAGATCATTATGTAGTTGGTCTCTTTTTTTAAAATTTTTGTTGCTTTTGTTTTTTTTCTTTCTGGGCTTCTCCATGTCCATAAGTATCTTGGGTATTTTTGAAACCAGGTGTTGGATAATACTATTGAACACATTTTTTTCCACATTTATTATTCTGATCTGAATTTGTTAACTATTTCGCCATCTCATTCCATTTTATTATCACTATTTAATATTAGTGTATAAATATGAGTTAGAATCAGATATAGCTCAAATATCTATATCTATAAAAGTGATGAGTGTGGACGTTGTGTAAGTATTTATTTGTTTGACAGATTCGACTTAGCATCTGCATTTTGCAGTTTAGCTCGACGGGAGTTGTGCTTAGATGTAGATCAAAATTTTAGAATGCTAACAAGACCATGAAATTTTTCAGAAAGCCAAAATTAGGGGTAGAAAAATATATATTATCACCCCACAAAGTCAGGGATCAGTTTATGTATCTATATCTATAAAAGTGATGAGGGGTAAGTATTTGTCTGTTTGATAGATTTGATTTAGCGTCTGCATTTTGTGGTCTAGCTCGACAGGAGTTGTGCTCAGATGTAGATCAAAATTTTAGAATGCCAAAATTAGGGCTAGAAAAATATATATTATCACCCCAATATAGATAACAATGTAAAATGTCTGTATTGGATTAGGGTGGGAGGGGGAGAGGTAACATATATAGATATAGATAATATAAAGTGGGGTGATCGATTTTATATTGTAATCAATACATAAACTGATCCCTGACTGTGAAACCAGGCTAAACTGCTAATGGATTTATACAACAGAATGAGAGAATTAAGAATAAAGCTTTATCAGAGAATGAGGTATGAGGAAACAGAAATATTTTCACTTTTGTGCTGTTTGACTTCCATTGTTTAATTGCATTTCATGTGCATTAAACTTGTTAAACATATATACATACAACTATTAAATATATATATATATATATATATATATATATATATATATATATATATATATATATATATATATATATTATTAATATACTTTAATCCAAAATGGAAAAGTAGGAAGGTAAATCCCCAAAAACCTGATTCTAATTAAGATTAAATTTTAATATTAAAAAATGATACAGGAGGAGAGCTCAATGTAATTAAAATGACAGAGCTAATATAAAATAAATAAATTTTCAATATTCAAAATTGCTGAATGAACATTTCAACATGAAATCCCTAAGAGAGATTTTACATATCCTCAGCAATGGTACATATTACAAAATAGAAATAAAAATAAGAATAAAAAAAAAAGAGAATAAAAAATAAAAGAGAAATAAAAAAATAAATAAAAAATGACTTTTTGAAATATGTACCATTGCTGAGATGTGAAATCTCTCTTAGGGATTTCATGTTGAAATGTTCATTCAACAATTTTGAATATTGAAAATTTATTTACTTTATATATATATATATATATATATATATATTATAAATTATAATTTAGAACATGTACAAAAAACAATCTACTACAAAAGTGTACATTTTATATCAACATTGAAAGACCAATGTCTCATCAGGTAGTGAATAATAATGTTAATAAGTGTTATTTTTTAAAAGAAAATTTAAAATAAATATTTCTTTTTTCCCCTCTTTTTCGATATACTCTTACTCTGTATAAAAAGATTACCAAAAATAAAAAGAAGTGAGTTTTTTTAAAATTTTCTTTTCAAAAATAATGTTCATTACCATTATTATTAAATGCCTAATGAGACATTGTTCTTTCAATGTCAAAACAAAATGTACAATTTTGTAGTAGATTGTAGTTTGTACATGTTTTAAATATATTTAGTGTATCGAGGCAGTAGATAATTTTCTAAACATATACTGTTAAATATAAGAGACAATGAATGTTTATCATGTTTAATCATGAGCCATTCTAAACGTCGTATTTTGGCTTTAATTTCAGTTGAAAATAAAAACAAAAATTCTTCAACAATTAGATAATTTTTTATTAACTTGGTTCTAAGCTTTGCTTTTTTGGTAACTGTTGCTGTTGTTTATTGGAGTTTTATGCCAATGCAAGATGAAATCGTTGCTGATGGTGGATGTTTTCATGTTAACGTCCTTGTAACCTCTCTGAAGATGGCTCATGTGAGGCAAAAGCTTAGAGCCAACTTAATAAAAAACTATCCAAATGTTGGAGAATTTTTGTCTTTATTTTCAACTGAAATTAAAGCCAAAATACGATGTTTAGAACGGCTCATGATTAAGCATAATAGACATTCATTGTCTCTTATATTTAACAGTATATATATATATATATATATATATATATCACTATTAATATATATATATATATATATATATATATATATATATAGTGGATAGGAAAAGTATTATCACATCAGTTTTTTATAAATTTTACAAAAAAAATGTTTAATTTGAATGATACACACTTCAGATTTTTTAATGAACAGTGTGTAACTAAACATAGAGTAAAATTGGGAAACATTTTTGTGTACTTCTATTGCCAATTTTCGAATTAGACTGTATGCAAAAGTATTTAACATGTATACAAATAATATGGTAAAAAGGGTATTTTAAAACTATTTTCATTAGTTATTTTGATATAGTTTGCACTTCAACCAATCACAGATTGTTTTCAATATATATAAATGAATTTAAATGTAAAGTCAATAGTCATCTCCTATCTCACTAATCTGCATCCTATCTCTCATGATCCTTTCTCTGTCCACTCCACTCTCATCAGTATTCTCATCCTTCTCTTACCCACTTCCTGAAACCCCCTATAACCTGTCACTCTTTCTCATAATTTCCCTCCTATGTAACCCCCTGCAAAATAGTGGCAATAAAATGCCTTGCTTGGGGCAATATGATTATTAAAAAAAATGTATTAACCAAGCACGTCACTAAATTGGTACATAGTCATAACATGTCTGATACACTACTGACTGTGCTGCTATCTAAACTTATTAAAATGGTTAAAACAAAGTAATTGTCAAATGATATACCACAGAAGATTATAATGCTGTACAAAGATGGTAAGGGGTATTGAAAAATTCCTCAAGATTTAAATTTGCTTGTGTGTACAGTGGGTGCTGGTGTCCGGAATTAGAAAAAATATGATACTACTGAAAATACTCAAAGGAGTGGTCTTCTGCATAAATTAAATGAGACTACTATATAGCATGGAATGTGAAGAAACAACCATTTTTGACTCAAAGAGAAATTTAGAATGATCTGAAAAATGCCAGAATTTAAGTACAATTAAGAGATCATTGAATCATACAGACCTGTATTCTAGATCACCAAAAATGACTCCACTTTTAAATTGTAAACATGTGAAAGACTTTTTTTTATAATCATATCGCCCCAAGCAAGGCATTTTACTGCCACTGTTTTGCAGGGGGTTATATAGGAGGAAAGTTATGAGAAAGAATGACAGGTTATAGGGGGTGTCAGGAAGTGGGTAAGAGAAGGATGAGAATACTGATGAGACTGGAGTGGATGGAGAAAGGAACATGAGAGAGAGGAGGTTAGTGAGATAGGAGATGACTATTGACTTTACATTTAAATTCTTGAAGATTGTAGCTGTTGGGGAAGCAAGTAAATGGAAGGGAATTCCATAGGTGGGAAGTGCAAGAAATGAAGCTGCTGGAGTAGAATTTGCATTTACAATTTATTGATTTCACAGTAAAAGGGTGGGACCTAGCTGCTAATCTTGTGGCTTGAGTAAATTCATATATAAGGGGCACCAGTGAGCTAAGTTCATCAGAGTAGAAATTTGTTAAAAAGTATCAACATGAATCTGATGAATTCTGGAAGAAAGTTATTTTATCAGATAGAACAAAAATTAAGCTTTTCAGGAGAAACATGTGCACCCAACTATGGAGCAAAAAAGGAACAGAATACAACTCATTAAACATCATCCCAACAGTCAAATATGTGGGTGTAAGTGTAATGATTTGGGTTATTTTTTGTATAATGAAGTAGAAGAAATGGGAGTCATCAAAGGAGGAATGAATGCAGCAAAAATACAAGCAAATCTTATCAACCCATCTATTAAAAAGTGCAGCAGGTTTGGAACTTGACCGAGATTCTGTATTCCAACAGGACAACAATCCAAAGCACAGGGCTAAAACAACTCAATACTGGTTCAGCGAAAATGAAATTGTTCTGGAATCTAATTGAAAATTTATTGAAAAAATTGAAAATGAAAGTACACACAAGAGATCCAAAAAATATTAAGGAACTGAAGAAAGTCTGTAAAGAAGAATGGATGAAACTGCCAAAACCATCATGCAAGAAGATTGTTGAAAATTACAGAAAATGGCTGGAAAGCAAAATAGAGAATATGCTGCTAAATATTAAAAAATTGTGTTAAATGCTTTTGCACACAGTCAAATTAAAAAAATTGACAGTAAAAGTACATTAAAACAATGTTTTTCAATTTTACTCTATGTTTAGTTAGACAATATTCATCAAAATATTTGAAGTAAGTATCATTCAAATTGAACATTTTTTTTGGAAATTTAAAAAAAACTGATGTATTAAATACTTTTGCTACCCTACCCACTATATATATATATATATCAAATTAATACAAGTAAAAGGTTTACCACTTGGCTGATTGATGTTATCTTTAGCATCCTGACTCCAGAGTTTTGTAGTCAGATTTGTTCATCCACTTGTCAGGTGGTATCATCAATTGACTGCTTATTCTTCTTGATTTTTCATTTTTTTACTCATTTGGAGTTGTGGTGCAGGAGGTGCATTTTGGTGCAGTGGATATTGACTCAGAACGACAAATCGAGGAGCCGAGTTTGAATTCCAGTTGAATTCCTTGCATTCGTTTAAGCGTAAATACCCTTGGGAAAGGTATTAATCCGTCTCTTCCCTTCAGTTATGGGTTAAATAATAGGACAATTTAGGTTTGATAGCCTTGGCTGGCAACCAGTCTACCACAGAAAGCAATGGCAACCAACTGTGGGATAATGTTCTGCCCAGTCAGTCATGTCTCTTTCGAGACATGATCACCCAAAGCATGTATGTGTGTGTGTGTGTGTGTGTGTAGATTCACACATGTGTACCCATGTTTCTGTCTTTATGGATGTCACTGACCTTGAGGACTTGGTCCAGTGGATAAAAGTGATGGTTGTATCCAGTGACATGATCCAAATAATTATGAGTTCAATACCTGGCTACAGCATAGGTGAACAAACATTGGAGAGTTGAGATAAAGAGAGATAACTGATACTGAGACATCTGGAAGAGGCATGACTTATGGAACTAGAACAATCTATCCTGGTGAGCAAAATAAAGGGTTCAGTTCAAAATTCTAATCACCTAAAGAAAGTTAGAACGTACAACAGTCAAAACATCATCAATATGGCAACAATGAGTATAATAGTCCAAACAATGTAAATAGTATAAATATTATATTGATTAATTTGATCAATTTTAACCAACTTTACACATATTAAAACTGCTTTTTTGACAAGCATATACAAATTTTTGTTGGTATTTGACATTGTATTCTATGTCAATATAACCATAAACTCTGTGAAAAGAAAATTTTTGAGTATCCAGGAAACACTTTTGTATATAATTCTTGCTTTTATTAGAAGGATTAATTATTTTGAAATTATTTTCTTAGATTTTACAAATCATATAAAGACATGAAAATATTCCATTAATATTGCTATAAAGTTGCACCATAAATATTGCCACAAAACTATTCCGCAAATACCGCTACAAAATAACCTATAAAATTACTATGAAACACTCTATAACCACTGTTCATGTAATGTTCTATAAATATACTTATAAAATAAAATAGTCTATAAATACTACTAAATTTCTGTTCTATCCTTATTTTTTATTAGACTATCTAGAAATGAATTCAGTTTAGAAAATTTGAATAAAAGAAAATTAAGAAAAAAAGAAGTTTTTCTAAAAGATGATTTGTGCCACTCCATTTATTTTGCTTTTATTTCTTTTTACCTGCATTTATGCAGGTAGTAATGCTTGACTTACGTTCATCAAACTTTTCTACAAATATTTACGCAAGAGTAATTCTTAGCAAGATTCCTTATTGTGTTGTCATCCAAAGATGTTTTTCTTCTACAACCTGTCTGCTTTGTAAGATTGTCATTGGAATCAGCCTTGAACTGCATTTTCAGTAAAAGATGGATGACTGAATACTTTATTAATATTTAATGCAAATTTGGGATATTTGTTTAAGTTTGATGCAAGAGGAGAAAATTAAGTGAAATTGTTTATTTATAGCTTTTTGGGAACTTTTGTAAAGGTATTTAACTTTATTACTTTCAAAGAAAGATATACTAGAATATAACAGTACAAGTTAATTTTTATATAACTTCTATGGATAAAAACATTATACTCATTGAGAACTTGATAAATCAGGTAGTTAAAATAAAAATTATTATAAAATAGGATTTAAAAGATTTATTTTTATTGATAATGAAAACATTTAAAAATGAGCATTAAGTAGTAATTTATAGCATTCTCTTCTAAATATATCTGAGAAAAACTATACACACTTATTTTTTAGTCGCCACAAAAAATATATGGGTTAGATATAAAAATAACATATGTACATATAATTTGTCATGTATATCTAAACTTATTTATAAATGAAACTTTGTCTGTGTGTGTGTTTTTTATGTGTGTGTGTATCTGTTACCTATAGACTCCGTAATGGCTGAACCGATTTCCTTGAGAATTTACACAGTTGTACTATAAGCATTTGCGAGTGTTCTTAGCTAGGTTTTGTGTCAAGGTACCCCTGATAAATATCAAATATCGATAATCAAAAAAATTGGGTTATAGAAATAGCGGTCCAATTTTAATCAAATTTGATACACTCATAGACAAAGACATAAGAAATGATATTCAGAAGTTTCAAGGTTGTAGTTCTTACAGTAGTGCAGAAAATCGATAAGATATATATATATATAAAAGGCAAGATACCGGGTTTGATCAAAATCAGTTTTTCAGCCCTTTTATTTTAATTTTTGCTTCAGGTTTGGCTCTAAGAAGGTATAATTGTAGTTCTTAGCCTCAGCCATGATACCATTTACTCAGAGGACTTATTTAGCCTTCAAAATTCAGTTTATGACAAAAAATACTTATTTGATATCGATAGCCGGAAATCAAAATTTGACTTACATCCATTCATTTTTCTTTCAGTCTACGGTTTTGCTTTAACTGGAAACAACTATTGCTTTTTAGTCTTTCGTGCCAATGTCCAAAGAGTCTGATCTCCAGGACCATGGATTAGTTTTAAAGCTTTCATTACACCTGATCAATGCCGGGCTATACTGCTAGTCTAGTTATACTTAAAAACTAAATTAGAATTAAACAATTAAAAATGGTTAATTAAATAGAACATAAGGATAAATACTTGCTGCTACAGCTGATGCTAAATCTTATGCTATGAAGGAATTGAGCCTACAAAAGTCACTTTGACCTCCAGCTCTCACAGTTTTTGCATGTCATCAGAATATTCTTCAGCACCAGATTAATTTAAGACAATGTCCTTCCAATGATTGTACGATCTACCACAACATCATCTTCATTTTTCAGATGATGGGTTGAAATGATAGATGACTTTAATATGGTGTTCATCAGGTTATCACAGGACTTAACTGAGTCAACAAACATGAAACTGAGTAATGGTATAGAGGATTCTTGTTGGTTAGTCTTCCAGTGGAACTCTACATTGGGCACAAGAATGAATACTTAATCAATATAAATTATCTTATCTAGAGAAATGCATGAAATTCATAGAATAACATTTGTATTTCTCTTATTACATTTTGATAGTTCTAAATATAATTGGAATTTGGATTTAGCTAACATACAAGTAGAAGCTGGATTCAACTAACATACAAATGAAATTTGGAATTAGCTAACATACAAGACGAATTTGGGATTGGCTAACATAGAAGAGGAATTCAGAATTAGCCTTAAGATTGATTGCATTTTAATATTTTCTATGAATAGAATTTGGTCTTTAGTTTAAATCAAAATTAAATTTAATGGTCTTATTGCTAGAATCAACTTGATCTTAGATATAAGCTAAGATTAAATTGGATCATTAGGTTTCAAAATCCACAAACCTACAAAGAATTTGATCATAATGTAAATAAAGTTCTCATATTAATAAATGTAAGAAGAAATTGTTTATTAGTCTAGAAGAGATTTAAATTTAGCTTAAATCATCATTGATTTGAATATTCCTTATTTTAGAAAAAATTTGGCTCTATCAAAAATCATCATTATGCTATAATTTTCTTACTCTAGTAATATTTTATAATGTATTTTAAATTGTCAATTTTAAAATGTATAAAAAATTCCATAAAGTTTCTCAAATTCTATAATTTTTTTGTCTGTCCATATATCTCTCTCACTTTTGCTCTCTCTGTCTGTCATTCTCTCTTTCTCTCTCTCTCTCTCTTTATATATATATATATATATATATATGTATATAGGGTCATAGCAGGAACAAATATCTTTTTTTGGTGAGAGAGGTAAAAATTTAGAATTTAGCTTTAAGTTATCAAAAGTTGCCAACATAGTTAGCAGCAAGAACATTTAAAATTTCCAGTAATTGGCACAAATCATTGGCAGAAATCATCTTTGAAATAATAGATAACCATTTATGCTACAAATGAAAGAACTTTTCATCCTTATTTGAATGTCTGCAGGGAAAAAATAAATTTATTAAAGAAAAGTTTTAGTATTTTGGGGAAGATCGTATCTTGAAAATTTTCCAAATAGGAGACTTTGATGTGATTTCCATTAAGAAAATAAATTTACAGCTTCTATTAAGTTGATTGAATCAGTCAAGTCTTTCAGTACATGAATTTTTCATCCATAGTTGATCATAAATGTGTTTTGAACTGACAAAATCTTTCAGTATTTGTAGTGGGTACTAAGAGCATGAGTTGGATGAGATTTTGGACTTTACTAATGATTCTTCTAAGTGGTACATTGGAAGATCTTCAATAAATTATGTAAAAATCTAAGCTGAATATTCAGCAAGGACATGTCAATATCTTCCTCATACATTGAATCAAAATGTTTTCAATTAATTTCTTTTGTATTTTGTTGTTTGGATATTCTTCACCACACAAAGGCTTGAAAAAAAAAAGTTTACATTGTTCTATATACTACAAAATCAGATTGGTCAAACTTATCAGTAATAAGATGTTGTGACAAGATTGTTTGCTTCGAAGATCTTTATTCTGTACATTTCTTTTGAGGAGGTAAGGTTCTGCTCATTTGCTTGCACATAGTTAAAGAAATCAGTCAGACACTTGAGATATTTCCATTTTCTTAGAAGTTCAGCATCATTGATATCAAGGTCTTCTCTCATTTTAGAAACGTATTCCCGAAACAAATTGAATGATGCATCCTTCCTTTCTTACTGCACACTTTGTATCATGACTTCAGCTAACTTGTGGGCTTCTTCAATCGCTGAAAGCTTAGGAGATTGAATTGTCTGACTGAGATTATCTTTTGCATTAATATTTCTTGATAATTAAACAACTGAAAAGAAATGAAACCTTTCTCCTATTCATCTGCACACCAATGTTTCTGCTTTCATCTTGGTGTCTTTTGTGAGCAAGAGATTTCTCCTACAAGGCCATCAACTCATTATAATTGGAAATGTTGGAAGAAAGAGTGTTCCCATTTACTGCCTATCTTGTTGTGCAAAAGATATGGATGCTCTTTTCTTCACTTTTGTTTACAAGTTTCAATTTTCTCAAGTACGTTTTTCTTAGTGGGGATTTTTTCCTCAAATTACAAACCTTCTTTGCAGTATCAAAAGTACCTTTCAAACATTGAACTTTTGTACAGGCATCTTTGATGGATAGATTAGATGCCTGCCCAAAGCAATGGGTGTACAACACATTTTGAGTTGAAGGATTTGATTTGAGTGGCCACAATACAGTGTGCCATTAATAAAGTGCCATCATAATATTGTCCTCTTGCGTTTTCCTATTTTAGACTCATTTGAGTAAGCGTGTCTTTTATCACTTGAACAAGCATATCAGCAGTACAATGCTCCATGGGTTTTATGGTATCACATGCTTTTTGAGCCATCAAGGTGCACTCGTCAATCCACCTTATGCATACCACTACCTGCTCTTGATTTAATATGTGTACTGTTTTGTCGGCCATAAAATGTTTTACATTGCATTTGTCTAGTGATATGATGGATCCCAAGTGCCATTACCTCAATAATCTCATTTTGAATTTCAGAACTGGTATATTTCTCTGTTCTTTGACTTAACCAATACCTTAGCATTTCATCATCTTTGTATCTTAGTAAAAGCAGCAGGTGAAAGTTAGAATCAATTTCACTTTCTGAGTTGTTACTCCAACTGCCTCCAAATAACAGCAACTGTTGATTTGGGTATCTAATATTTGTGAGAATCTTCAACAACATCTGGCAGTTTTGACTTTGTTTCATGGTGGTCTCAAACAAGATCATGTTTGCAACATTGTTTTCTTTGACAGCTGTAATATTTCCATGGGTTGTTGATAAGCATTTGAAGTTTGGTGTTTTTCAAATCCTTTTCATTTTTCAAAAGCCTTGGTCCAATTCAGAAAATCATGTCATTTTAAAGGCATCTCCTTGGACCAAGGAGTGAACTGAGAGATATTTAACTTCAGCAGGTTTAAAGACAGATAAAACAAAATACGCAGTCTCTTTCTACATCATAATGCGACCAAGGGTAACTGTCAAACCAATTGAATTGAAAAGATTTTTCATGACCTTTTAATTCACACTTTGGAAGTATTTTTTTCTTGGTTAATTTGGCAAATATCTAGGACAACATTTTTCATACAATTTACTTTTGATGATTTCTGGGGACCCAGGACACAGTGTGTTGAATATTGATTGGAGTACATCACTGTGGTGCATAAAAGGAGGTTATCTGCTCTTGATAAGAAAGAGGAGGAACATGAAAATGGTGACAATGCATCAGATTGTAATACTACCTTTTGCACAATTAAATCTATATTCCACAGCTATAACCCACCAAATGGTTTCGGAGGAATGGATAGAAAGAATGGGAATATATTTCATGGCAATGAATATAAGAGAAATGAAACAAAAAGGGTTATTTATTCAAGGTGGGTTTAAACTAAGAAAAATTAACAAAATGTTGGACGATGGAAATGACTTATGAGGAAACTGGCTTTTTGAATGAATATTTAAAAACCAAAAGAAAGCTAACATACGAAAGACCAATTTTGATTCAGCATGTAGAAACATGAAGAAAGTGTGTTGACTTACATTCTTCTTCTTCTTCTTCTTCTTCTTCTTCTTCTTCTTCTTCTTCTTCTATGTCCCCTGCCCTTTAAGGATGTAGGCGATCATTATCTTATCCAACTGTACACAAGCAAAATATGGAAATGAAAATATAGATAGAAACATCGAAAAACATTTCTAAAACATAGAAATATAGACAAATACCATAGACAAAAAAACAGATGATATTATTATACCATCTTCTTTTTCTTTTATGTGCCATGTCCTTTCAGGACATAGGCGATCATGGCTTTCCACATCTCCCTATCTGAGATGGCTCTTAGCACACTTTCTCCTGTTGCACCATGCAACCCCTGTTCTGTCATCCACCTGATCAGGTCCTTCAAATATGTTATCCATTGCTTTCCCTTGTCTCTTTTTCCCTCTATCTGGCCTGTTAGTATCAGGTTCTCCAAGCCCTTCTTCCTCATTTCATGTCCCAGGAACTTTAGCTGTCTCTTCCTGATGCTCAGTATTAATTTTCTTTTTATTTCCATCCTTTCCAAAACCTCATCATTGCTCACATGCTCGATCCATGATATTTGCAGCAGCCTTCTGTAGAACCACATTTCAAGTTTTTCCTTCATCTTTGATGATATTGTCCAGCATTCACTGCCATATTGAAGAACTGACATCACAGATAATCTGGAGTCATTGTTACAGATAATGCTCTCAACTTAAATAGTATAGACATAGACCAATTTTACAGGCGAAATGGTATTCAGCACCATCCATTGATACCGTATGACTCTCAAGGAATTTCTGAGATAAAAATATTTTATAGAATGATCAGTAAATTAATTATTGCATACTGAAGGACTAAACTAAAGAACACAAATTTTCCAATTGTTACTTGCATATTGTAATATGCCACACATGTCTACTCAGGTGTCTCCAGCTTAACTACTTTTTGGTCAAATTCTGCGAGATTAGATCCCTACCATTTACTACCATTTACTACCAAAACAACATAATCAAGGAAAATACATTGATGATAAACACAATTATAAATCAAGAAAATACTTTAAAAGAAACAAAATAAAATAAAATAAAACAAACTGTGATATTTTGCAAGGGGACTGTGTGCACTTACTGGTGAGTGGGTGGAGGGACAAACAGCTTGAAGGAAACAATGACATTTCTAGGCTCACAAACAGTATTGAACAACAATAATTGCAATGTTCTATTAGAAATTAACTTTCACCATTATGGTGTTGGGGTTATGTTTAAAAAAAAAAAAAATAAAATGGAGGTGGATATTGTAGTGTAAAAGGAGATTATCTGCTCTTGAAAGAAAAAAGGAGAAACATGAAAGTTGCTGAAAGCAATAGATTTGTGGCATTGTAAAAAAAGGGTTACTTACATAAAAAACAATAACAAAAAACAAGTTGTTTTGAAGCAATCACCAATTGTTAGCACTAAATTCAATGCAGCAGAGTAGAAAAATATACAATACTTGTTATAAATTTTACTTTTACAGTGAGAAACTTGATTTTATTCACAAGAATATAGATTGGCAAAACATCTGATATAAAAATTATTTTTTACATTCTGTAGAAACAAATATATAAGCATTTTAAATATTTGTTTTAGGTAAATACAAAAATTCGAGATGATGTTTAAAACTAATTTGATCTTAAATGACAAATCTTTTTTTGAAGCTTTTATTTTTCTTTTAGTTAAAGTTAATGCATTAAATTGAATATTTCCACTAAACAAAATTCCTGAATAAGCTTCTTTAATAAAACTGGATGAAGTTGATTTTTTTTTTGTTTTGAAATTTTAATCTGGCACCCATTTTTAGCCCATGTTTATTTAATGGTAATTCTTGTTACAAGCCATCATTAAAAGTCCTTCTAAAAATAAAATATACTTTTTTGAAACTTGATGCATGTTAGTTAATTTAAAGTATAATTAATCTGATTTGAAACAACTATTATTTACTTTGAGTTTAAGATATGGTAAAAATGCAGTTTTTTAACTAAACAGTGGCTGTTTATTTAAGGAGTTAAACTTAGAAACTTAAAAAAAAAACTTAGTTGAAGTAAATGATATCAGCACCTTCTTTTATATAATATTTAAGTATTGAATCAGTCAGTTAAGTGCCATATGTGAAACACGCTTGGGCGATCATGTCTCGAAAGAGACATGACTGACTGGGCAGAAGATTATCCTGCAGTAGGTTGCCGTTGCTTTCTGTGGTAGACTAGTTGCCGACCATGGCTATAGAACCCAATCTGTCCTATTATTTAACCCATAACTGGAAGGAAGAGACGGATTAATACCTTTCCCAAGGATATTTGCACGTAAGTGAATGCAAGGAATTCAACTGGAATTCGAACTCGGCTCCCCAATCTTTGGAATTAAGGAAATTATTCTCTGCAATCTAACATTTATCAATATTAATAGATTTTGGCCTTAGATTTAATACATTTATATTGCTTTTACTTATTGATAATGTCTTGTTATGATCTATCTACCTGATCGTATTCATAAATATGGCTGTTTATGCACAAAGTAAAAAATTCAAAATTGTTTTTTAAAAAAGCTGAAATTGATGACATACAGTGGTATACAAAAGATGTGTGTGTGTGTGTGTGTGTGTGTGTGTGTGTGTGTAGGGGGGAATAGGCGGCACTTCTGATGGAATATATTATTTTTGTTTTTATTTAGCAAATACATCTAAAATTTGATATAAAATTAAATAAAATAGTTTCAATTTTAGTTTTGTAATGTATATATTTGGTTGCTGGTAATTTGGCTAAACCTATGAAGAAAATTTTAGATAGGGTTCAAATGACACCATCATGTTTTAAAAAATCTCTCCAAAAAGTGTTGTGTAGCAGTGGGGGGGGGGGCCCACTTACATATGGTGCTCATTTGGGTTTCTCATTATGTTATCCCCTCCTCCTTAATTGTTTTGTGAGCACTAAATTGATTTTAAGGTTTTTCATACCTATGTGAGAAGTTATTTCATTTTTGATTTTTTATGTCTGTGAACTGGTAGTCAGTCAGTTAAGTGCCATACGTGATTGCTTGGGCAATCATGTCTCTTTCCAGACATGTCTGACCAGGCAGAAGATTCCCCCCATCCCCACAATAAGTCTTTCTGTGGTAGACTGGTTGCCAACCAAGGCTATAGAACTCAATCTGTCCTATTATTTAACCATAGCTGGAGGGAAGAAATGGATTAATACCTTTCCCAAGGATATTTGTGTGGAAGTGAATGCAATGAATTTGTTTGGAACTTGAACTCAGATCTCCAATTTCTTGTTCTGAGCCAATCTCCACTACACAACAACACACAGCTGCAGTTTTATACTTAAAATTTTATTTTAAAGTAATGTAAAATTCTAAATTGTTTTTTTTTGTTTTTTTTTGTAGAAGTAGATCTTCTTTTAATTGTACTAGGCAATTCCACTTTCTCACTAAAAAAGGCATAGCATGATAAAAAGATCCCAATCTCAATAAAAAAAATAGACAACAAACTTTTATCCTCATTATTAGGAGGAAAGAACAATGTATTTTTTTTATTGTTCTATTTTTTTTCTAATCCCTTCTTAAACATTTGAAATTTTGGTTAAAAATCTTGTTTTTTAATGTCAGCGATTATGTTAAGTAAATTACGTTAAGTGTTTTTGCACTTTTTACTGGTAAAAAAAATAAAAACGAAAACAAAAAACAACAAAATCACACACATTGATTTGGAAATTTTTGCATAAATCAAATAATTGTCAGATTTTAATGAATTTTTCAGGACTTATTCGCTAATGAGTGAAATTATTTTATACTATATGGACTGTTGGATTTTCTCATCTTTTTTGCTTGGTATTCACCCAAATTTTGGATAAAATTGGTTGTTGATCTTCAATTTTTTGTTGGCCCTTTGTCAATCTTATATATACCTTATATATATATATATTTTACTTTCAAGTTTGAAACTTTAAATAAAAATCTCCCAATCCTATCCTTTACCCACACAAAGAAAGCAAAACCAAGTAGTTTACAGTTTCAGAAACAGAAAAAAAAAAGAAGAAAAAAAAGATGAAAGACAAAGAGGTGAATTGGAAGTGTTTTTAAAGAAGAAAGTAAAAACTCAAATTGCACCTAAAGTTGCAGAAGATCATGAACACAAGAATGATTCAGTACAACTGTCAGAATCTGATAAAGGATGAAGATGAGCAGGATCTGAGTGAAGATAAAGATGAACAGGTTTTGAGTGTAAATAAAGATGAGAAGGGGCCATTTAGTGATAAAGAAAGTGAAAAAGAAAGTAGCAATATAATGATGGCAGAAATTTATATTGGAAAGTAAAGAATTTGTTGGAGGTTGAAGAAACCAGCAAATGGTGAAACTGTATGAAGGTGCTGCTACTGTTTACCTTGCTTCTTATTTGAAACAGAATCAGATTCCAAAAAGTCTAGTTTTGCAAATGAGGATGGATTTAGAAATTGGAGGAAATTAAATCCACGGATTCCTGATCATGAAAACAGTACTGTGCATAGAAATTACATGATTAAGTGTCTGGATAAGAGATGTCTTTATTCAAACTCGTACAACAGCTAAATGCTAAATTTCAACAACAACTGACGGTAGAAAGAAAGAAATGGAAAGTCCTTCTGGATCATGTTATTGATGCTATTTCTTTTCTGGGAATACAAAATTTGGCCCTCAAAAGGCAGAGGAGAGAATCAAGAGCAAGTTTTCTCAGAATAATACAGACCAGAATTTTGGAAATTTTCTTGTTATTAAACTTTTGGCAAAATATGATCCAATTTTTTTACATTATTTTGATGAACGCAAAGAACATGTTAAACAAGTAACTTACCTCTTGAACAGAAATTGTACATCCCCTTGGTGAAACAATCTGTATGAAAATACTTGATGAAATAAGAGAAGCGAAATATTACACAATATTGATGGGTTCAACTTCTGACATCACCCATGAAGACCAAATTTCTTTGACATTGCAGTATGTATCCATCAGTCAAAATGAAGTTGAAATTAAGGAAGTATTCTTAGGCTTTTTCCAACTTGAGAAAAAGGATGCCAGTAGTATTGCCATCAAAATTCTTGGCTTGTTAGAACAATATAGTTTACCCATTGAAGGTTGTTGTGGGCAGTCCTATGATAACACTGATGTGATGCTTAGAGGTAGAAATGGTGTCCAAAAGAAAATATTGGATGTAAACTTAAGAGCAATGTTTGTAAACTGTGAAAACCATAATCTCATTTTAGCTTGTCTTTCTTTCTGTGCAGTAGATTCATGTGTTACAATATTTTTGGTGTTCTTGACAGACTATTTGTGTTCTTATCTTTTTCTTCATTAAAATGGACAATACAGAAGCAATATATTTCTTGAACAGTTAAACTGCAGCTATTGGGGAGCTGGTTAATGTTTTTTTGGTTCGGCCTCGTGTTAGACTTAACCAAACTTCCTACAGCTTACAAGTTTTATGCAGAATCATCATCAGAAGGTTTTCATCAGAAGATTGGTTGTCGGCAGGTTGGAATATGTGGAATTGTGTGGAATAGTGTAAGAAGAATAAAATATACATTTTGCATTTTAAATACAAATTTATTAAAGGGAAAGACTAACATAAGTTGTAGGAGTTAATGTGCAATTAGAAACATTTTTAAAAGGTTAAGCGTAGAGTTCATGTTCAATGATAAAGTTGAGTTAAGGGTATCAAGATTCGTAGAAAATGTTCATAGTAGTAATTGTTGAAAGGAATGAAAGAGAAAGAGAACAAGGTGCAACCTGACCTTATCTCCGTGGATTTGAAGTTGAAATTACATTTGATATCTTTGTCTTATGGCTCCCATCTGTGATTCTGATTGACACTGACTGGGGCCTTTTATAGTACTCAGATTTTTGCACTTGCTTGTGAAATCCTCAAGTTTTGTAAGTTGCTCCCATTGGTCATAAATCATTTTAACACCTACTTGCAAATTCTGGGTTTGACTTTTTCTTTAAGCAGATGATCAATCCTTTTTCTATTTGGGAAAACCAGGATTTCACATGTCATTGTGAATTTTTGTAACAGTGAAGAAGAAGGTTGATTTTAATTAATTTCTTATCCCTACAAAAAAGAAAAAAAAGGGTGAAACCAGATGATGGAATGCAAGATATGATGCTGTGACTGTAGTGTACCAAAATTTAAATGAAATTGTAGCATAGCTTGAACATTTACAACTTGGAGAGTACAGTCAGCAAACAAAATGTGATTCTGGTATACTTCTGAACTTGTTTCAAAAATTTTAATTTATCACCCTACTTCTGGCATATAATTTCATGCTTTCTGGAGAGAGTTCAGAAGAGGATGTAAGACCCTAAAGTTGGGTTAAATCAAGCAGATATGGACTTGCAAGGGTTGACCAACATTCTGGTAATAAAAAAGAAAGAAATAATTAGCAATGCCTTGAACTCGGCTGAAAAATATTGCAAAGAATATGGAATTCAAATTGAGCATCGCACTAAAAAAATATTATGCCAGGAGAAGAAGCTAGAGAGGCTGAAAAGGAAAAAATGAAAATAGTTATCCATGAAGTTTTCAATCGGTTAGTTGTTGAGATTTAACAGAGGCCAGCATTTGGTAGAATTAAGAAAAATATTTGAATTGCTTCTTACCTTGCATTTATTATACACTGATGACAAAAATGAGAAAGCAAGCCTTCGATATGAATGTTGGGATTTTCAAAATCAGTATCCAGATGATATTAGTAGTGTTCTTTTATACAATGAAATGATAGATTTTAGTTTGCTAATTTGAGCTGAAGATAAAGAGATGCTCTCTTATCATCTTGATGTATTAAATATGGCAAAGAATGTTTTGGCAAATTTTCCAGCACATACAGACAGTTGCTGATAGTAGCTGTTTCTGTTGCTTCTTGTGAGCAATAGTTTTCTAAACTTAAAATCATTAAATATTATTTATGCTCAACAATGTCACAGGATAGACTAGTAAACTTGTCACTTATAAATAATAAAAAAACAATTTCTGGCTGAACAAGTCAGAAAAGTGTTCGAAAATAATTTGTTGATAAACGTGTGTTATCTGGTGTTCTTGGACAGAAGGATTAAATTCCATATTCCACAGACTGATTTAAAGAAAACCAACAGTTTTCACTTAACAAAAAAACTTTTGTGAGCAAGGGATCTGTCCAAAATAAAATAAACTAACACCTAGCAGAATCCGGCCAGAGATAGGACAAGAACAGTATGGTTTTGTCAAGGACAATGGAACAAGGAATGCAATATTTATGCTTAGAATGTGATCAGAAAATACACATGAAAAAGTATGCCACAATGATTTAATAGAAATACTCAGCAACCTAGAGATATTTGGGAAAGATATTAGAGTAATCAAGAACCTCTACTGGTAGTAAACCACCTGCATACAGACAGGAAATGAATTCAGCAGATATACAACGATAGAAAGTGGGGTAAGACAAGGGTGTGTCTTGTCTCTGGATCTATTCAACTTATACAGTGAAGCAATTCTGAGAGAACTAAAAGTCCTGCCAGGATTCATCATTGGCAGCCACCTTCTTCTTCTTCTATGTGCCCTGTCCCTTCAGGACGTAGGCGATCATGGATCTCCACGTCTCCCTATCCCTTGTGGCTCTTAGTATGTTTGCTCCTGTTGCAACCCCCGTTCCGTCATCCACTTGATCAGACCCTGCAAATATGTTATCCGCTGCCTTCCTCTGTCTCTCCTTCCTTCTATTTGTCCAGTCAGTATCAGGTTCTCCAGGCTCTCCTTCCTCATTGCATGTCCCAGGAACTTCAGTTGTCTCTTCCTGATGCTCAGCATCAATTTCCTTTTTGTTGCCATTCTTTCTAACACTTCGTCGTTGCTTGTATGCTCAGTCCATGATATCCGTAGCATCCTTCTGTAGAACCACATTTCGGCCGCTTCCAGTTTTGTCCTCATTTTCGATGATATTGTCCAGCATTCACAGCCGTATTGAAGAACTGACATCACGTAGCAGTCTAGCACTCTTTTCTTCGTTTCTATTGAGATCTTCCTGTGTGTTAGTATTTTGCTCATCTTCTGGAACACGTCCTTTGCCACGGATCTCCGTGTCACACTTTCCATCTCCTGTTAGAACACTTCCTAGGTACTTAAATTCTTGGACTTGTTTGATTCTGTTATCCCCCACCTGTATTTGGCATTTTGGGTTGTATCTTTTGCTGATGACCATGCACTCAGTTTTCTTAAAGTTTATTTGTAGTCCCTTCTTGTCACTCTCCACTGCTACTTTCTGTATGAGATCTTGCAGTTTCCTTTCCGTGTCCACAATCAGTACTGTATCGTCCGCATATCTTATGTTGTTCAGGTTGTGGCCTCCAATAACAAATCCTGGTGTGTCATCTAGGGTCCTCAAAATATTCTTGCTGTATAGGTTGAACAAATCCGGTGAAAAGACACATCCTTGTCTTACGCCTTTTTCTATCTTTGTGTATCTACTGAGGTCGTTACCTGTCCGTATGCAGGCCGTTTGCTGCCAGTAGAGATTCTTGATTATTCTTATGTCTTTGCCGAAAATGTCGAGGTTGCCTAGCATTTCCATCAATTCTTTGTGTCGTATTTTGTCGAATGCTTTCGCGTAATCAATGAAGCATAGGTACAAGTCTTTCTTCATTTGTAATGCCCTTTCAGAGAGCATCCTAATCATGAATATGGCGTTCCTTGTTCCAGTGTCTTTGACAAACCCGCACTGTTCCTGCCCTATCTCTGGCCTGATTCTGCTTCTCGCTCTATTCATCAGGATTCTGACAATCAGTTTTGTAATGTGACTCATTAAGCTGATAGTTCTGTGAAGTTCACACTTGTTTGCACCAGGTATATAAATATCGACTTGCATAGGTCGTCTGGTATTATTCCGCTGCTATAAATTTCGTTTATTATGTTGGTAATCTTTTCTATGCCATATTCTTCTAAGGCTGTCAGCAGCTCTATCACTATGCCATCTGGGCCAGGTGCTTTGTTTCTGTTCATTTTGGCCATTGCAGCTTCCACTTCGGATTTTAGTATTTCCGGTCCATCCATCTCCTTGTGTATTCTCGGTTGTTCTCTCTTGTCGCAAAAGAGATCCTTTATGTATTCTTCCCATCGCTAGAGTATTGGAGTAGAGAAAGAGGAAATACTCCAGCGATGGCAGCCACCATCTGAACAATATAAGATACGCAGATGATACAGTGTTGATAACAGACACAGAAAGGAAACTACAAGACATCCTACAGAAGGTAGCTTAAGAAAGTGGAAAGAAAGGACTACAAATAAAAAAAAACCTGAATGCATGGTCATCAGTAAAAAGAGGAGCCAAAAATGCCAACTATAGGCAGTGGATACTAACATCAAACAGGTACAGAAATTTAAATATTTAGGAAGTGTTCTAACAGAGGATGGAAAGTGCAACACTAAGATCCGAAGGAGTATTGGGATGGCCAAGGATACATTCCAGAAGCTGAGTAGAGTATGAAGAGACAGGAAAATTTTGCTGGAAACAAAGAAGAAAGTTCTGGATTGCTATGTTATGTCTGTTCTTCAATATGACAGTGAATGCTGGATAATCTCCTCAAAGATGAGGGAGAGACTTGAATCAACCAAAATGTGGTTCTATAGAAGGATGCTGAAGATACCATGGACTGAGCATGTGAGCAATGTTGAGGTTTTGGATAGGATGGAAACAAAAAGGAAACTAATACTTAACATCAGAAAAAGACAGCTGAAGTTTCTGGGACATGTAATAAGGAAGGAGGGCTTGGAGAACCAGATACTCACAGGTCAGATAGAGGGAAAGAGAGGGGAAAGCAATTTGTAGCATACTTGATGTGCTTGAGCAAATGGATGGCAGAGTGGGGTTTGGGTGGAGTAACAAGAGAAAGCGCACTAAGAGCCACTAAGGATAGGAAGTTGTGGAAGGCCATGACTGTCTTTAAGAGACACAGCACATAGAAGAAGAAGAATACTGTTGTGATTTTGTTTGGGGTTGAGGTCGAGGTGCCAGTCAAAATCCTTGGCTGGGAACTACCAGACCTCAGCATGCCACTGATAGTGTACTAAGCTTTTCAAATTGTGATTAATGAATGTAATCCTCACTTAATAATGTCATTATCTATAAAGAAAAATTTATTATAGAATTTTAAAAGATTTAAAAAATAAATAATAAATCTTGTAAAAATTCATTCTTTGAAATTTTTTCTTAAGACAGTGTCTTAATATTGATAAAAATAGTGTTCTTATTTATGACTAAGCTTGAACTACAAAAGACATCAAAAGTAAAGTGTCCAATTCCAGGATGTGTGTATAAGACTGAGGAACTTGATGCTGCTATCATGGCTGCTCTTATAACTGCTCACACAATCACACACTCCCAAGGACTTGTTACCATCACTAAAGTCAAAAAAGTAAAACAACCTGTCATCTCAACTGTTGGTACAAGTGAGAAATGTTCATACTTTGAATCACACTATACAGATCATGTGGATGCTACAAAAGTGACAGGACATGATAAAGTTGTGTAACCAGTGAGATGTAGTGACGAACAACTACACAGAGATTTGACATGTTCTGTGAGTCAAAACCTGATTAACAAGACTGAAGCCATAAAGAAACTAGCTGTTTGCAAAGAAAACACTATTGTGGCCAGCAGCCTTTGAGATTTGAAAAAGAAATCACTTGACCAGTAGTTGAGAGTGAGGGAAAATTTACTCACCCCAATATCATTTTACTCAAATGACTCCATTTTCCTAATAGTCAGCTTACGTAAACATCGCGTGAATTGCTGACAGAAAACAAAAAATGAAATTTTAATTAAAATTTTGCATGTGTTAGAAAGGATTTAAAAAAATTTTTTAAAATAATAACAACAAAATTTGATCTTTCCTCTTAATAATGGCATAAACATTTTGATGATAAACCTTTGTTTTTATTAAATTTGAGCCCTTTTAACATCATAATATGCTGTTTTTTTTGTAATTGAGTAGAGATACCTAAATTTGTAGTTTCTTTTTTCTGTTTGACTACAACCTCCATCTCAGATGATAAAAAAATAACAAATCTGATTTTCTCAATGATTTTCTATAAAAATATTACTTACTTGTATAATTTGCTTTTCAGGGTGTGGTTGAAAGAAGTATGTGTATTTTTTTCTTTCTTTCTTCTTTTTACTTTTCATAAGCAGGGAGGAAATATAGATGTTAAGTCAAGGATAATTTTTCCAAATGAGTTTCTAAAAATCTGTGAGCATCTTTAATCTGGGCAACAGGGACACTTTGGCTCTACTTTGGAAGTGTTAATTAAACGAATGTTTACATTGACCGGGACGATAAAAGCAAAAAAAACAGGAGCTTGTCAATCTAAATTCCATTTGTCAGATCTTGCTTTGATAATTGTGGGATATCAATGTCTTTTATTGAATCACACATTTTGACATAAATCAGGCTCCATGCATAAGACCAAAGAGTTCAATAATGTCATTGTAGGTCATTCTAAGTAACTTGTGAATCTTCAATGGCATACTTCTTTTTTTTTTTAATCATATCACCCCGAGCAAGGCAGTAAGGCCACTGATGCGCAGGGGGCTACGTAAGAGTGAAAAAATTTGGAAAAGAGCAAGCCAGAAACCACATCCTAAACAGGGAACAAGGGATGAGCCTCTACACCTGTACAATAGACGTGGGTGGAGTTTGAACCGGGCTATAGTTTAGTCTACCTACTCTAATTGAAAAAAAAAAAAGAAGAAAAGTGAAAAGATTGGAAAAGAGAAAGCCGGAAACCACATTCTAAACAGAGAACAAGGGATGATCCTCTTCACCTGTTCAATAGACGTGGGTGGAGTGTCAACCGGGCGATAGTTTAGTCTATCTACTCCAATTTGGGTTGTAAAAGGAATCAGATTTCCTTTTTCTATATTTGAAGGGACATGTTTCATTGCAAGATTTTTAATCGACCACAGGCGAGTCAAGCAATAAATTTTAATCACCCAATTAAGTTTTTAATCGACTGAGTTAATTGAGCGAGTGAAATCTCAAAGGTTGGTGGCCAGAGCTATGCTTCATAATATGCGTCAGGATCAATTTGAGCCTGTCCAAGGTTTTGGAGCACATCTCCGAGGACAAGCCAGTGTCTGCAAGTCCTTAATCAAGTGTCCAGGTTGCAATGCTGACGTCAACTACATAGAAGCCATACTTTGAAACAAGCTTGCTTGTGGTATCAATTACCCAGAGATCCATCAATGATCTTCTTGGCAACAAAAATAAAACAAAAAATACAGGACATAAACCGACATGATGCATTTCAGTTTGTTGAAGCTAAAGAGGCTGACAAAAGGTCCCCACCCCATCTACTGGACATCCATACTGCAGCCCAGAGAATATACAAAAAATATAAGCATGTTACTAAAATGAATACGAGTGATCCATGTAGTTACTAAGAAAAATCAGATTATGGAAAGAGTGCCCCAGCTCGTATTTGCCACACAAAATGTCCTGCATTCGGTCATTCTTGCACAAACTGTGATCACTTACACCACTTCAAAAATGTCTGTTGGGGTAAGGACAAACAAAAAGACAAATGCAAAGCTCTACTGAACACAATGGATGGCTGCAGAGAAGCAGTGTTTGACGTATTATGGATGAACACTCTGTGACAATCTTTTGGATACATGAATTATACAGTAATCAAAGCTGCAGATGTTCAAATTCTGCCTCAGGACTACACAACTCAAAAACCAGAAGCACTACCATATCTGCCTTGGCTGACACAGGCTGTTGGCGTTGCCTCACTGAAATTAAAATCATTCCTCGTCTTGGATTAAAGCAATCTGACCTCATTCCATTCACAATATAAATGCATACCGCTATCAACAAGGGCATCAGAATCCTTGGAGCTACAGTATTGCACCTATCAGGCAGGGACGATAATGGGAATGTCATTGAAACCAGGTAGATGACTTACATCATAAACAAGCTGTTCATCAGTCGGGAGACATGTGTTGCACTTGGCATGATAACAGCTAGCTTTCCTAGCATAAGCGAAGCAGTCAAAGTATTACATTCCATCCAAGCAGCAGCAACACCCGGTGACTGATGGAATCAGCTTGACTGCACCTTGTGATCATCCATGACACAAACAGCTGCCTTCACTTCCAACAAAACTGCTATTTCCACCAACTGAGGAAAACTGTATGCACCTGAGACAATATCTTTTGGATTATTACAAGTCCAGTACCTTTAGTACATGCAACCATCAGTTACTACTATCTTAATCCTGAACCTATTGTGTATCACACACCAGTCCCAGTCCTGCTCCACAGGCAGGAAGATGTAAAAAATTGGTCTCAATCAGGATGTCTGCTTTAGTGTATTGGAATCTGTTCCCATTGAAGAGCCTGTCACATGGTGTCACTGGATGTTGGTCTGTGTGAAAAAACAAAAACAAAAACAAAAAAACCCAGCAATCCACGTTGAACTGTGAACTTTGAACTTCTTAATACCCATGTCATGTGTGAGACACACCACACTCCCTCTCCTTTCCATCAGGCCAGATCTGTACCACACGGTACAATATAGCGGTCACCCTTTGCCCTTACCTATGTGCTTATAAAAACATTAAAACCAATCAATAATCTGGAATATTCAGCCACTCCAAATGTATCACCATGATGACCTGTAGCTGGACACAGCAACTTATCTCACAATAGAGACTATTGTCTGAATACTCTGTCAAATAAGGGCTATCAACCATCCCAATCAGATCCAGTCGATGATGCACCATATCTCCAACACTGCTCAATTATGCTCCTGCTATCTTGAGATGCTCTAATCATTTTATTAATATACTAGTGTGGCATGGGGACTATGAAATATAATCAAACCCCTTAAACATCTATTACGTTAATTCATGTCAATGTTTTGACAGCTCTCCTATATCAGTCTTTGCTATGTTACAACTTTCTAGTCATTAGATGGATATACTAAAACCATGGGGGTATAGTGGGTATTTAGATTTGTTCTACAGTTCCTTATAACGCTATTTTTATCTTTTCAAATAAACATGATCATGGTTCCACTTTGACAATAAACAAGTGAACAAATAGACAGCGATTTTATTTACAACTGGTAACATGAGTCGATATTCTGTAGGATATTGCTGAATTAGGTTTGGGGCACCACTTCACCTTTTAACCAATAATGGACTGGAAAATGTTAACAAAATCATGAAAAAGACATTAGAAGACCTAAATGTACACATGTGACTTCATTTTATCACCCTCAGAGCAACGGTATAGTTGAAAGGTTTCATAGAACAAAGCATGGTGTTCTAGCTAAGAAAATTGGAAACAATGAACAGTCATGGGATATTTATATCAACCAAATATTAGCAGCTGACTGATTTCATAGATATTTTTTCTTTGTTTATTTTTTTGTTGTTTGTTGATGCTTTGAATGACATGCACTGCATATAAAGACATATTTCTGTCTTCAAACATAGTATGATTCAAATTAAAGAAATTACATGTGTGATGTTGAACTTGAGCAGAGGCACACATTGTGTATGCGAAGGTTATTTACCCAATGTCAGTTTGAAATTGGGGTGTGGTTACTGGCTATGATTGTGTAGCTGTGCATTGAGATGTATATGGAAATGATACAATGTGGAAGGAAGACAAAAGGAAAGAATAAATGAATAAATATTCACAGAATAGACTAAAGGCAAGAGGGACAAAAGAAAACAACGCATAACCTATATGATGAGCTTGAGTAAATGAATGGTGGATCAGTGTTTAGGAAAGATAACAAAGCAACAAAATTGAGTTACAAAAGACTGGAAATTGTAGATAGCCATGATCATCAATATTCTGAAGTGACACAACAGAAGGAGAAGGAAAAGTTATTAACATATTTTTACCTGATTTCATATCTAGTTTCTGCCATAGTGATTGAAGCAAATTCATTCCTATAATTCTCTGTGGAGGAGCAACCTGGAAGATAAAGACTAATTAACATAAAGTAGAAAAATAAATAATAAATACAATAACTTTATACAAGTATCAAAGAAGAAAAAGAAATCTTTAAAATTTGAATTATGGGAATATCTTTTAAACAAGTTCATATTTTCATATCATATTTAAGAAAAGTTGAAAGTATTTAGTTGATAATATTCCATTAAAATTATTCTTATCTTTGAACAATTTATGACATTTTTATAAGCATGGCTTAGATGTGGCACAATGTCAAAAGTATGGTGCACCCAGTGAGGATCAAACTTACTACTCAGTTGTAATTGATTTAGCAAGACAAGCTTGCTAACCATTACATCACAATGATGTGCCCAATATAGTGATTTTATAAGCACAGCTTAGATGTAACACAAGGCTGAAAATTGTTTTAGTGAGACAAACTTCCTAAACATTATACTACGTCAGGGTACTCCTTTGAATATTTTATGAATGTGAGGAAAACATGTACATATCTATACTTAGGACTATAGGTTCATATACTTAGTAGTATGGGTGTGTGGTTGATTGTTTAGAATGTTCACTTTCTGACCATGAAAAGTGAATTCGAATTTCACCATAGTTGATTTGTCAGGAAAGTGACTTCTTGATGTTATTTGTCTGGAGGTGGTGACCCCTGCGTGCAGCACATTTGAAAAGTGCCTGAAAAACCATATCAGAGGTGGATCCAGGCCTTGTGAGTGGAATTGGGTAGATGTGACTGAGGATTTGTGTGTCCTGGCCTTGTTCAGACTGTTGCTCCTGCTAAATAACATAATTGGAGTAGATAGACTAAACAATTGCCCAGTTCATACAACACCCACGTCTATTGAACAGGTGAAGAGGCTCATCCCTTGTTCCCTGTTTAGGATGTGGTTTCCAGCTTTCTCTTTTCCAATCTTTTCACTCTTACGTAGCCCCCTGCGCATCAGTGGCATTACCGCCTTGCTCGGGGTGATATGATTAAAAAAAAAAATGCTCTCTTCCAGAAACTGTAAAAAAGAGCTTTGTGTGTGTTGGACAGATACAAATGTGCCTGAGGAGACGTCTTCAACGGGGGTTAGCTAGCCACACTCCCACTAGTGGACAGGCATCCTTGGGTACAAAGGGCCAGCCATTCTTAGTAGCAAGTAAAAGCACAAATGTGTGAGTGTGTGCAATAGAAAGTGACAAAGAGAAATGAAAAAACGCTTCATTGTCATTACATAAAGTTAATTTTGGCCTTTTGATACTGTGAGCAGAAATAAACATTTTTTAAAAATTATTTTTCCTATTACTTTAGATTAACCATTCCAATCATGTTGTGTTCTGAGCATAAACTACATCTGGCAGAAAGTTTTGAGGACGAGTGGGGGGTAACCACCTTTTAATTGCTGTTGTTCTCAGGTCTACCCTAATGTGGATAGTAACAACTGTTAGGTCCCAGCTATGGTTAACTGGGGTCAAAACACTATTTTTATCATAAAAATACCAGTAATAAATTTTTGAAAAACCAAAAATTACCAGCAATATATTTGACTCTTGACAAAAACCCACTTCACAAAAATATGTCAATGAAATGTAATCTACAAACTGATTTCTTACAAAGAATACATACTGTGTTCATACAAACCTATCCTAAAAATCTTGTTAGCATTCAGTCAGTCAGTTAAGTGCCATACGTGATACACGTTTGGGCGATCATGTCTCGAAAGAGACATGACTGACTGGGCAGAAGATTATCCCGCAGTAGGTTGCCATTGCTTTCTGCGGTAGACTGGTTGCCGACCAAGGCTATAGAACCCAATCTGTCCTGCTATTTAACCCATAACTGAAGGAAGAGACAGATTGATACCTTTTCCAATGGTTTTGCGCGTAAGTGAATACAATGGATTCAACTGGAATTCGAACTCGGCTCCCTGGCTTCTCGTTCCAAGCTGATATTCACTGTACCACAATGCACATCCATGTTAGCATTAGATAAACCTAACCAATTCATAACAGAAAAAATTTTTTATAAAATTATTTATTAATTTTATAAAAGTTCTTAGTAAGATCCAGTTTGTTATGTAAATACATTTTACATTTGATCCCCTCAATAAAGCCAAAACTAATATTCTAATACAACATGATTTCTTAAGATATAAAAATATTAAACAAATTTTTGAAATTTATAATCTGGAGTTCTTTTTTTTATGTATTAAGATCAATTAAGCAATCCAGATGAAAAATGTAAAAAAAAAATGTATTTTTTAGATTTTAAGAAGCCATGTTGCATTGTTGCATACCATTTCCATGAAAATAAGTTGGAAATTAAAATTAATGATCTTCTGCACAATAAAAATGAGGGACTTTTTCTAGCTGATAAAATGAACAACAGCAACACGTATATAAAAATAAAAGTATACAACATATTTTATTCATTTCTTTGGTGATGTTGGTTGTAGAGTAGAAGGCTTAGTCAGAGGATCAGCACACATGCATCAAGGGCAGTAGGCACAGTACCTGGCTTGCTCTGTCTCTCTCTGTGTTCTCATCACAACTGCTAACTGCAAACTGCCAAACTGCTAACTGCTGCTGTCTGATCTAACTTAAATAGGCAAACCTCGTTTGACACCTGTTACCCTAGGTGCATCTTGTGCATATCTCAAGTGCCCATATCTTATACTTAACATCAAGAAGAGGCAGCTGAAGTTTCTAGGAAACATGATGAGGAAGGAGAGCTTGGAGAATCTGATACACATAGGTAGGATATTGGGAAAGAGGGAGAAGGGAAAACAGAGCATGACATATTTGATGGGCTTAAGGAAATGCATAATTGAGCTGGGTTTGAAAGAAACAACAAGACAAAATATATTAAGAACTACAAGGGACGAAGATGTGGAAGACCATGATTGCCTTCATTATGGTTGGTCTTGGGACATAGCAACAGGAATATTTGTTGATATTTTTGCCATTGTCTTTCATCTGTTAGCTGGTCAATACAACTGATTGAGAAATCTCTGATACAACACTGGTACAAATATCTCTACTTATTTCTATGCAGGGCAACTTTCTTGAGGTTAGCATGAGGCACATTGACAGCTGAGAGTTTACTCCTGAGCAAGTCTTTACACCTAAACCACACTCATCCAACAGTTCTTTGTCCACTGACAATGAGGACCTAAGGTGTTCTCTTGTCACTCATCCTTGCAACAAGACCAGCCTAGTAACTTTTGAAGCTGTAACTGTATCAGGAATGTCTTAATTCCAATTTACAAGAAGATCATAATAGATTCTGATTTTAGTTCTACATACTTATGCAGAAAGAAAGAAAAATACTGGATTTTAAAATTAAATACATATAGGTTAGGGTTAAATAGGGACTTAGGTGTTTCGAATCTTTATAAATATTTCAATAGTTAAACATTTTTTAGATACACTTAAAAAAATTTCCTTTAAAACAACATTTATAAGTATTATTAAAGATAGGTTTACATTTACAAATATTAAAAAAATCTGTCGCTTTCTGCGTCATGTGATGTAAACAATCTCTCCATGAACACTCCTCACGAAAATGTTTCTAATTTAAATTTTAAAATCATTTGTTTCTGATGAAAGGCCGAGGACGGTCTGAAATATCAAATATAATAATAGAAATAAATAAATGCTGTCAAAAAAATACATTTTTAAACTTACAACTTTTTAGTAGTTTTTCCTATATATATATATATATATATATATATAACCAAGTTTCGTTAAAATATTTAATGTTTATTACGGAAATAAATATATATATATATATATATATATATATAAAGAACATAAATTGGATGTTTTTATAAATCCATTTGCAATATAATATTTCATGGCTCTCTTATCCACCACTTGTTAGACCAAATTCATACAATAATGAATTGGTCAAAATTATCCAGAAAAAGTCAAGTAAAAATTAAAAAAAAGAAAAAAAGAAGAAAAAATATAGGAGAAAGGAGGCTAACTTAACAGTGTTAAATTTTATGTCTCCTGTGGAATTTACCTTACCAAGTACTAAGGATTCTACTTTATATATATAAAAGCAACCTTACTGATGAGCTGTGATACAGTGAAACAGATCTGTCTGTGGATGACTATATATATATATATATATATATATAGTTTTAAGGTGCACTATATATATATATATATATATATATATATATATAAAAGAAAGGACATTTTTGGTACTAGAATGGATACATCAAAGGTAATACAATATAGTAAGAAGCAATAAAATAGAAATAAAAATAAAAAATAAAAATAAAATTAGGTTAAAAGTAGGTTGACACTTTGACTGTTAGAGAAGAAAAAAGAAAAAAGAAAAACAGAAAAAAGAAAAAAAAAGAAAGGAAGAAAGTAAGTATGTATTCCCTAAAAATAGTATCTATTGGCCAAATTTAAAAGTAAATCTTTATTCTGATTAGTTAAAAGGAAGACACACATAAATTTTATATCATACATAAATAGCAAACCATTGTGTTTTGTATTTAAATGTAAATCATTTTCACAACCAACATTCAACATTGCCTGATGACAAGATTCTATCTTGAAACATAGAAATTTCCGTGTTGCAATGTACTTTTAATTCATAATTTTATGATTATATATATATATATATATATATACACACAGATAGTGATAACAAAATGTTAATAAATGGATACATATATTTGGACTATTCTCATTAAATATAAATGATTTGAAAAAGGAATGAAATGCATTTACATAAAATAAATTATTTCTTAAAAGTTATTGATTTAATGTGTTAAATTCAGATCCTGTTGCAATCTCCACCTACATGCAAAAGTGATTACAAGAAAACAAATTTGTATCAATGTCAGAAAATACAAGTTGAAAGTAGAAATAAATTATTATCTATCAGATAAAATGAGTGAATTAGTTTTCTTGACATATATGGATGTGATAAAATGATTTTTCATGGAAATAGCTTTTTCTGAAATGACTATTCACTGAATTAATTTTTGTCAAATCATATTTTCTCTGAAAGAATTTCTAATAAAATATGACTTCAATGAAAAGGCTTTTACTCAAATTATATTTTATCAAATGACAAATCCTTTCATCCAAAATGATTTCTTTTCCAAATGACTTTTTCTTAAATTAATATTCATTGAATTACAATAATTACATTTTGTTAAAGTATACTCATAAGTGGGTGCAGCTATTTATTAAGACCTAAAAAGGGGCAAACAAACCATCATCATATAAAAATTTTAATTGCAGGATATACATAAAAGCAATATTTTTTACTTGTATCTTGATTTAAGATAATATTGTGTAAATAGCTGTTGAAATGTATCTACAGTGGCGCTGCTGGTGTTAGACATAGCTTTTGACTGAAATTTTAGCTTACAAACAAAATCTCACGCTAACAACAAGCTGAATTTGATTTATTTTTATTTATTACGACACTACAAAATTGAGGATAATTAAAAAAAATTGCTTGATTTTTAAGTTTGGAAATATAATTTATTAATCTACAATGTACAACTTTGACAGGAAACCCATGGGAAATATATTCAACCAGCACACGTACATGAAGGAAATATATTACACACACACACACACACACACACACACACACACACACACACACACACACACCTCTAGCTCTTATACAATAATTTAAATCTCCAGTCACACTTCCCTACCCCACTTTTTTACAAAATGCATCAAAAGTATTGGGGATTAAGCTAAAGCAGCCATTATAGTACAATTCACATCTCTAGTCAAAAATTAACTATGCCATTTCTACCAAATAAATAAAAAGTATTACAGATAAAGCCACCATTATACAGCAATTCCCATTGTTAAGCACACATTCACTACCCATTTTCCACCAAAAACATTGAAAGTATTGTGGGTAAAACAACCATTATAACACATCACTCAATGAGTCCCAGGCCTGACATAAAGATGGTGCCACTAATAAAAAATCTATATAATTTTTATGAAGTACTAACCTTCAAGTGGCACATGGCCAAATTTGGGCTCAATCGGATAATTAGTTTGCAAATTACAGTTATTTAAGTGAAGCTATTGTTGCAAATTTTCAAAACAATGAAAAAATTTGAATTTCGTGTGTTGATAAAGCATTGCTTTCTGATAATAAAAATACTGTTCAAGCAAAGCAGTGACTTGATAAGTGTTATTCAGACTCTGCTCCATTGGAAACAACAGATAAGAGGTGGTATGCTTACTTAAAACGTGGTTGAACTGACATAAATTTTTTTGAACACTTACATATCCCAAAAGTGGCAGTTGTCCCTGAAAACACCAAAAATCCACAAACTTGTTTTGGCTGATCATAAATTGAAGTTGCATGAGATAGCAGAAGAGTTGAACATATCAGAAGGCAGTGTATTCACCATTTTGTATGAACATTTGTCAATGAGAAAGCTGTGTTCAAAGTGGTTCCACATTTGCTCGCAGTTGATCAAAAACAACAATGCATCAATGATTCAGAATGTTGTTTGCAACTGTTTCAATGCAACAAGAAGGAGTTTTTGCATAAATATGTGACAATGGATGAAACATAGATCCACCATTTCACTCCTGAGTCAAACTGGCAGTCAGCTGAGTGGACAACAGCAGGTGATAGTCGTCCAAAACAACCAAAAGTGTAAACATCAGCAGGCAACATTTTGGCCTCTGTATTTTGGGATGCACAAGGTATTTTGTTAATCAATTACCTTGAGAAAGAAAGAACCATCAATAGTGAATAGTATATAGCATTATTGGTGCATTTGAAGATAGAAATTGCCAAAAAATGGCCACAAATGAAGAAGAAAAAGTGATCTTTTACTAAGACAATGCACCGTGTCATAAGTCGATTGCACCAATGGCAAAACTACATGAATTGCACTTCAAATTGCTTCTGCATTCATCCTATTCTCCAGATCTGTCTCCCAGCAACTACTAGCTGTTTGCAGACCTTAAAAGAATGCCCAAGGGAAAGAGATTTGGCTCCAATGAAGACATGATATCAGAAACAGAGGTGTATTTTGAGGCCGAAGACAAAGTGTTCTACAAAAAAAAAGATATCGAATTGTTAGAGAAGTGTTGGAATCATTGTATTACTCTAGAAAGAGACTATGTTGATAAATAAAGTCGAATTTTGCCTAAAAGTTGTTTTATTAGTTAGGCCCGGGATTTATTGAATGATGTGCAATTCACATCTTCAGCTAAACTTTTACTTCTCTATTTCCAACAAATACATCAAAAGTATTACAGAAAAAGCTGTCATTATAGAGCAGTTCCTATCACTAGGCATACATTCACTTTGGCATTTCCACCAAATAAATCAAAAGTATTACAGATTAAGTTGCCATCATATAGCATTTCATTTTTCCAGTCAAGCATTCTCTACCCTATTTCCACCAAATACAACAAAATTATTATAGATAAAGCAGCCATTGTAGTACAATTCACATCTCTAGTCAAATATTCACGACACAATTTCCAATAAATACATAAAAATGTTACAGATAAAGCAGCCATTATACAGCAATTCTCATCACTAGGCTCACATTCACTACCCCTTTTTCACCAAATACATTACAATTATTAAGGATAAAGTAGCCATTTTGGTACAATTCACATCTTTATTCAGATACTGATTGCACCATTTCCACCAAATACATCAAAAGTATTGCAGATAAGGCTGCCAAAATATAGTAATTCATATCTCCAGTCAAGAATTCACTACACTATTTCCACCAAATACATCAAAAGTATTATAGATAAAGCCACCATTATACAGCAATTCCCATCACTAGGCACACATTCACTACCTCTTTTTCTCCATATCCATCAAAATTATTGTGGATAAAGTATCCATTATATAACATCTCATATATCCAGTCACACATGATAAATATATAAGATTAATGATTTTTACAAAAAATCAAAATCATCTAAACCATTAATCATTAAGAAATTTTTCTTATTGTGCCATGTCCTTTCAGAATGTAGCCAATCTTGAACTTCCACTTACTCCTATTCCTTGTCACTCTTAATACTTTTTCTTTTTGTATTTCTCCCAAAACCCACTCCATTATTAGCTTTCCCACTCTCGTTAAGTATGTCTTGTACAACTTTTTCCTGTCTCTGTTTCCCTCTATCTGCCCCATGAGTATTAGATTCTCTGAGCCATCCTTCTTCATTAGATGTTTCAAAAACTTCAGTTGTCTTGTCCTGATGTTAAGTGTAAGTTTTCTTTTTGTTTTTTTTTCTCTCCAAAGCATCATTGATGATCACGTTTCATCCATGGTATCGTTAGCATCCTTCTGTAAAACCACATTTTTGTTGCTTCAAGCCTATCTTTCATCTTTAAGGAAATTGCCCAGTATTCACTGCCATATAGGAGGACAAATATCACATAACAGTCCAGTACTCTTTTCTTTGTTTCTAATGATATCTTCCTGTCTCTCAATACTCTGCTCATCTTTTGAAATTTGTTAAAAACACACTACACAGCAGCAATGTCATTAAAAAATTCTCATGACCACTGGGGAATTACATTCCTTATTATATCTCAGTATCAAATTTTTAGATAGGATATACAAATACTATTCTATCTTGTAGGTTAACCTTCTATATAATGGATCATAATGCAATCTGTAATGGCATCAAGAAACTTTGGTTGTCATTAAAAGAACTAACCATATAAAACAACAACTTGGTAGCTACAAACATACTAAATATTATTAACTAAAAAAAAACTACTGAGGTATTGCATTCCCTATGATTTTCAAGCATCAAATTTGTACAAAGGATATACAAAAACTACTTACACATCACAGTGTAGACCATGTCCACATTAATTAACATGCATTGCTTGGCAATGTGATTTACACAAATATAGCATGAATACTCATAAACAACACAAATATACTATAAAATAATAATTACAAAAAAAAAGATTCCACAAATTAAAAGCATTAAATAAAAAATCAAATATATGAAAATAAAGAAAATCTTTTTCAACTCTTGAATTGTAATTCTAAATGTATTTATCAACTGAGGTCATATACTTTTGCTAGTAAACGAGGCAGTTGATTGCAATCCCTACAAAGAACATTGTTTGGAAAAGTTGAAAGTATCCTGGAATAAATATAAAACATTCCAAAGAGAGTAGTTTAAAAGGACTAGCATGCCATTTTCCTAGAAATGGCTTATGATAGCTTATTTGAAAATATGTTGGAATGAATATGAAAAATTTTAAGAAGAGTACTTTAAAAGGACTTGCACACCATTTTAACAGAAATAGTTAATGATATATCACTTAAAAATATACTGGATAAATATAAAAAATTCCGAAGGAAATATTGAAAGGACTATCATGTCATTTTTTTAGAAATAATTAATATCTCACTTGAAAATAAAGGTGTCATTAAAAATGAAGCATGTTATATCAACTGATACTGTTTTGAAAGATTAGTATTGTCTTGAAGTTGTTGACCATTGTAATTGTAGAATAATTAATCTAACAGAATTTAATATGTTACTATCTCAATAAGAACAGGAAGCATACTATAATGTCAGATGTTTACTTTGTACAATTAATTCAATGACAAAATATTTTTCCATAGAATATTGCATTGTTGTTTTTAAGAAGAAATGCTTTTAGATGATCAATCTAAAAATAAAAAAAGATTTTTACTGCAATATAAAAACATTTTGGCACATAAAATATCTAAATATTTTTTACTTTTATATGTCATTATTCTGACATATAGCTGGGATATATATATATATTTTTAATCATTTCTCTCCAAGCAAGGTGAGACTGCCAGTAGTGCACAGGGGGTTATAGTGAGAGAAAAACACGAGGTACAGGGAGTGTAGAAAAAAGAATTAAAGATGGATGGTATTCAAGGAGATAGAAAATAAAGTTTTTGAGATTGTAGCTATTGGTGAAGTAAATAAACAGAAGTCAGTTCTACAGGTAGCAAGTGTCAGAAAAGAGATATTTAGAAAAAATATATATCACATTTATATATATATATATATAAACAGTTTCCACTTCTGCGATACAAGCATTACTCTTCAGAAATGACTTCTTTTGGTGACTGGTGTGTATATACACTGCTTATATATAACACGTTAAAATTTCCCTTCTTTGATTCCATGTGCCTATGGCTTAGTGGGTAGTGACTCTGACTGACACCAAATCAGTTGAGTTTCAATCCCAGCCAGAAGCAAGTGGATGTATCTAGCCACACCAATATGCTGTGATACAGTAAAACAGGCTTGTATGTGGATGAGCAATATATATATATATATATATATATATATATATATATATAATGTTTATATATAATAGATACAATAAATACCGTTTAGGTATAATAAATATAATATTTAGATATGATAGAAAATAATGATAGAAATAATATACTTCATAATAAACACCTGATAATTGCATACTGCATTAATATATATGAATGTGCACATTATATATATATATATATATATATATAGTCCATAATAAGCACTTGATGATTGCCTAATGCATGAATCTTTGAGTTATGCTGTAGTATAACTCAAAGGATAATATGTATGTTTATTAAAATATAATTTATAGCACTGTTATATTACATCGACCACTGTCTTATCAACACCAGAAATATATTTATATATGTGTGTGTGCTTGCATGTATATGTATATGTATATTTACTAATATCCCCCCCCCCCATATATATATATATATATATATATAATGAATAGATAGGTAATTAATTAAGTGTTTCATCAATAAATGTTGATATTGTTGAATAGAATTTACTAAAAATGTTTGGAACTTGGAAACCATTCTTACCTGAGCAATGTCTGGTAGCCTTCTTAGTTGAGATATGAAAATTTAATTTATGGTGCATAGCAGTAGCTATGATCTAGAATATTTTGCAGATGCAGTCACTACCAGTTACTTGCAGATTTTAAGTGTCAAGTTGTCCTTTTGAACAATGAAGTATTCTCACTCTATTTCTTCATTTACTGTTTTGGTAAAACCATAGAAAAACTGGTAAAAGTAAAAGAAAGGACAAGTTTTTTGTAGTATTGACAAAAAGAGTTATTAATGAATCGATTTTCACTTATTAACCATTTACAGTTTAATTTTTAAAAGTCATGATGCATAAAGAAGGCAAAAACATTAAAAATATATTTAAAATATAACAAAAAAATAGCAGCAACAATAAAAACAATAATAATCATAATAAAAAGTCTAAATGAATCAACAAAGTTATAAGCAGACTAAGATAGATAGATAGATAGATAGATATATAGATAGATAGATATGAACACACTGAGATAGATAGATAGATAACAAAAAAAGAAAGAAAAAGTTTAGCAGATAGATAAATATGAACAGGCTGAGATAGATAGATAGATAGATAGATAGATAGATAGATAGATAGAAGACAAAGAAATAATGAAAGAGTAAGAAATAGTTAAGAAAGAAAGAAAGAAAGAAAGAAAGAAAGAGTAACAGCTAGATAGATAGATAGATAGATAGATAGATAAGAATAAATAGACATGAGTGGACTGAATTAGATAGATATAAATAGACTGAGATAGAAATAACTGATTTGGTAGATACATATGAATAGACTGATATATATACATACATAAATGGCAAATTTTATTTCTATTACACACACACGCACACACACATATATGCACGCATGGAGACACATAGAGAGTGAGAGATACAGATATGGAAAAAGAGAAATATTTACTAACATGTATACAGGTGATTCTGATATATTAGCCATCGTTTAGTCAATTTTGTTCATATAATACCTCTATAGATAGATACTTATATCTGAACAGACAAAAATATATAGAAAATAAATAAACGAATTGGAAGAGACTGATATTAAAAAAAGACACCTAAAACGAGATTAGAATATATATATATATATATATATATATATATAGTGGACACTTAATATTTGAAATAAATGCTTCATTTGTATTTATTAAACAGCAAATACGAAGTGTCCAATATAATAATGAATGAAGTTGGAAAATTCTTTAATTAATATATATATATATATATATAGTCATCCGCAGACAGATCTGTTTCGCTGTATCACAGCTCATCAGTATGGTTAGACTCCGATTGCTTTTTAACCCAGGATTGAAACCCGACCGAATTGGTGTCAGTCAGTGATTCTACTTCTAGGCTATGGGTGATCGGTAGAAGAAAGCAGACTTTTAGCACGTATATTATCATTATACACGCCCAATAGCCAGAGTGCTCTAATTCATTGTTGAATGAGTAATGTGTACATGCCAGAGTATCTACTGTTTTTCAAAGTCTACCATTCTTCCAGAGTGCTCAATCAGGGTGTGAGAGCGTAAATAGTCATTCGCAGACAGATCTGTTTTGCTGCATCACAGCTCATCAGTACGGTTAGACTCCGATTGCTTTTTAACCCAGGATTGAAACCCGACTGAATTGGCATCAGTCAGCGATTCTACCTCTAGGCTATGGGTGCTCAGTAGAAGAAGGCAGACTTACGCTCTCACATCCTGATTGAACACTCTGGAAAAGTGGTAGACTTTGTAAACAGTAGCTACTCTGGCATTTATGCACCGCTCATTCGATAATGAATTGGAGCACTCTAGCTATTGAGCGTGTATATACACGCTAAAAAAGCCTGCCTTATTCTACTGGACGCTCGTGGCCTAGGGGTAGAATCGCCGACTGACACCAATTCAGTCGGGTTTCGATCCTGTGTTAGGAAGCAACCGGAGACTAAGCCGTACTGATGAGCTGTAATACAGCGAAACAGATCTGTCTGCAGATGACTATAGTATATATATATATATATATATATATATATATATATAAGACATTCTATTGAATGGAGTGAATGATTGCATCTGTTTTTTAATTGTCCTTTTTCCTCACTAAAGTTTTCTCATTCCCTTTCACTTCCAGTAACCCCTTACAACTTAGTGGCATTATCACCATTTTCTGTATTCCCGAAACCTGTTCTTTTATTGTCATTTCTCCTCACTAAAGTTTTTTCATTCTCTTTCTCTCCAATAATTCTTTGTGCTTTAATGGCATTATTGCCTTGCCTAGAGTGAAATGATTAAAAATATATATATCCCTTTAGAATGTTGACAATCATGGCTCTCCATAATTTCCTTCCCTTTTCTAGCTTCTAGAAATTTTTGTCATTTTATTATCTCTCTTAATTTCTGTTCCATTAACCGTTTGCACAAACTTTTGAGATATGTTATGCTCTGCTTTCCTCTGTCCTTCTTGAAAATTTGTCAGCCATCTTTCCTCATTATGTGCCCTAGAAATTTTAGTTGTTGCTTTTTGATGTTGAGTATGCATGTCCATTTTGTTTCTAAAACTTTTCTCTGAAACTTTATTGTTGCTCACATGTTCAGTTCATAGTATCCTCAGTATCCTTCTGTTGATATTATTGAGACATAATATGCTTTCTCTAATTTAGGTTTTGTTTTAATAATGAGTGTATTAAGATTATTTGAAGTTTAATTTTACAATTAATATTAAATAAAACATGTTTCAGATGTAAACTCAAAAGCAAATCCCTACTATGTATAGGATACAAATCCTATATAATACAACTAAAAATCACAAAATAAATTGCACACCCACAAAATTAGATTCAAATGACTACAACATTTGGGAAAAACCCAAAGTAAAATTGCACACCTGCAAAAGTGGATTCAAAGGACTTTGGAAAAACCCAACTAAGAAAAATTCACCAAGTCAGTGCAAAAAGCAAATCCTGAATCTTGATTGGATTAAAAACAGCAAATTCATGTATTTTCACACTTAGCTGTAAAAAGGTTTTCTTGAGCTGGCATCATGAGAAGTTTTACTATTTAAACCACAACATGGGAGTGGTTAGCTGAGGACCTCATGGTAATGTAACAGAAGAAAATTCAAGAAGATCACCTGAATGCAAGGGACATCAAGGTTTCATTTGACTTCTCCTTCCAATATACTTTCCTTCATTTTCACACCATGCCACTAAAGAGAACAACACAACAACCAAATAGACATATTAAATACTACTTCTTATTTGTTTTGCCTTCTCCTTCTCTCAACCTGTTGCTACCTACTAAAAAGAGAAGGAACAAAGACTTTACAATATGCTACTACACTACCATGAACTCTAAACTTCTGCGGACATTTTGAATACCTACATTACTACTATGAACAATTTTAACTACAAAACTGCATTTTCTCAATAAACATTTTTCTTCTCACAAATATATTATAGTGTTCAGTTGACAAAATTTCACTTATATTTTCCTTCTTACACTTTTTTCATTCTGTAAATAAATCTTTGCTTTAATGTACACACAAAATATTTTATCCTTTTGCATTTCAACAACCAACCTTCAACCTTCTGAAATTTAAATTGTGGGGACTTCAGATATGTTTGGCACAAGGCCAATTTATCAAGCATAACCAAGGTCCCTACATATGCAAACTACAGCCACATCATAACCAAAAGGACTTTAATCCCAAACCCTACATCTAATCAATTTATTTCAAATAACAAAATTTAAAACCTAATAAAATACACAAAACAAATAAATAAATGAAATAATAAATTTAAAATAATAATTAAGTAAATAATATAAGCAAACTAAAGGTCACAGCCCTAAATAACCTAATGTATTAATCCTAAACAAAAGAGGTTGGGATGGCTCATTTCCTTCTTTCCCCACTTCCCTTTTTAACCCCCCCCCCACTCATCATCAGCCTGGCTGATTCTAGTCTCCTGGAGAAGAACACACTGTTTGGCCTCACTTTTTTGACTACATCAAATTTAGCTGTATCAACCGCTAGAAAAGTTGGGTCACTATGTCGAGCCAGGAAGTTTTTCTCATCAGAATCCATCTTGCACATTTATAAATCTACCATTCATCTGTGCATTGAATACTGTTGCCATATCTGGTCAGGTGCTCTTGCTATTCATCTTGAGATTATTGTCAGAATCCATCTTACACATTTATTAATCTACCATTCATCCAGGCATTAAATGCAGTTGCCATATCTGGTTGAGTGTTCCTGCTATTCATCTCAATGTTCTCAGCGTTTTCTAAAGAAGGATCTGCAATGTGATTGATCCTGACTTAACATCTCAACTTCAGTCACTTTCTCACCAATGTATGTAGATCTCCCCTTTTTCTTTTCTACAAATATTTTCATGGCAACTGCTCTGATGAGCATTTTTCCTTGGTGCCCTGACCACATGAATTTATACGTATTACTGGATTGGCATCTAGGTCCCACCCTTTTATTTACTTACTTCCCTAATAGCTACAATCAGCAAAAATTTAAATGCAATATCAACTGCTATCTTCTATCTTCTAGAATCCTGTTCTTTATTTCTCTCTCACTGTAACCCCCTGTGCACTAGAGTATGTTTCACCTTGTTAGGGGTGAAATGATAAAAAAAGAACAAAAGTGGCTTTGCAACAGGAGTAGTGACACATGATATAAAACTCACTTAAGGGGTGAAACTGACAGTCACTATTTAGTGTTGATTCCTGTATCCATACTGTCTATATTTATTAATTCTCTATCCACAGTAATAAACACTATTCCCCAATAGATATAGCAAATTTTAAATAACACACACATGAAAGTAGGTGCTGAAGTGATCTTGCCCTGAGCAACTTCCTAGAACCTGATTAAATGATCAACATTCATATGGCAAGGTAGGAACTTCTCTGTTACATAATTTCTCTCTATACTTTTCATGAAAAAAATTGGAACACTTCATGCAGAGTTTTTGTTATTTCCAACATATTTAAAGATATAAAAATTGGATTTTCATTATAAATTTATTTAGAGATAGAGATAAAATAACTAAATAAGTGAAACTAAAAAATAATTTCTTAAATTATTAAAAGATTTCATTAATAAAAATGTTATTTTCTTGCGAGAAAAATATTGGGACAATCTCACATGTATATTTGCTTAGAATACCTTAAAGTAGATTCATATGCAGCACATTAGATGCAAATGATCAGAACATAATTAGAGAGGATTTTGGAAGAGGCTTTTTTTATTTAAACTCCAGACATTTAGTTTAGTTTGCTCTTAATTCTTATAGTGTATCATATTACTGTCGTGAGATCATCAAAGCTTTCTGAGGACTTTAAAACAATGTTGTAGATGCATATTGATCTAGCAAGAGATTTACAAAGACCTCAAAGCAATTAGAACATTAATCATTTCACTACCATGGAAATTAATTTGTGAGTGGAAGAGATTTTTTTAAAAATTTGCCAATATTTGTCCAGGTGAAGCTATTCAAGCAAGTTTAGCCTAAGAGCTTAAAGAATTTTGGAAAGTCCTAAAATATCATATGGCTGTTACCATATTTAATATCATAATTGCTATTAGAAAAAAAAACTGTACAATTTTGATTTTTATGAGATGTGCAAAGAAGAAGCCCTTTCTATAAAAAATAACATCAGGTCTGTAATGGTTAGTTATAAAAAGTTATTTTCCCTTATGGGAACTCTTAACAAATGAAATAAAAACAAAGCTTCAGCTTCTTTTTCATAATGGACAGAAGCATTTTAAAAATGTGTATACAGTTAATAAAAGCATGTAGTTAAGGTCACACATGTCTTGTTGTAAATACTACAGCCAGGTCCCAATATATTACAAAGTCAAGATTGAAATTTGCCAGAGAACATCTAGAGAAAAATCAGGTCTTCTGGAACAATTTTCTTTGGCTAGGTGAATTGGAAAATTTAACTATTTAGATGCAATAACAGAAGGCAAATTTGACAAAAATCAGAAACAGCACTTTAGCACAAGATACTCATACCAACTGTAAAGTTGGTAGTTGAAATATTGTTTTGAGGCTGTTTTATTGTAGTAGGGCCTGGCCATCACACTATCATAGAATGAAGATGTATCTCCTACTTTCTTTCTTTCTTTCTTTCTTTCTTTCTTTCTTTCTTTCTTTCTTTCTTTCTTGTCTTCTATCTATCTATCTATCTATCTATCTCCTACCCTTTCTTTCTTTCTTTCTTTCTTTCTTTCTTTCTTTCTTTCTGTGTTCTATTCTATCTATCTATCTATCTATCTATCTATCTATCTATCTATCTATCTCCTACTTTCTTTCTTTCTTTCTTTCTTTCTTTCCTTCTTTCTTTCTAGCTATCTATCTTAGTTTATTCATAGCTGCCTATCTTTTCACACACACACACACACACACACACACACACACACACACACACACACACACACACACACACACACACACACACATCTATAACATATTTCTTGGATTGTCATACTTTTCATGTGACCTTGTATACTTTTGCATAGAGGAAGCCCTATTTCACAAAATAGATTTTCTTTTCTAACTATGAATAATGTATAATACAATATATATATAATATATAACCATTATATTATAATATAATATAGTTTATTAAACCTGGTGTCATAAAGAAATAATAAGATATGTTTTAAGTTTTAATTCTCTTATTTATATTAGTGTAATCCAAAACTCACACACTTTCTAACTCTCTCTCTGATTTGATCACACTTTTCTCTTTCTCTCTCATACATTGTCATTTTCTTTCTCTCTCTTACACACTTTCTTTCTTTTTCTCTCTCTTAGTTTCTTTCACTCCCACTTTCTCTCTTTCTCATTTTCTAACTCTTTCACTTTCTTACTCTCTCTTTCACTTTGTAAACTTCTCTCTATAACTCACTTTCTCATTCTTTTTCATTTCCTCCCTTTCTATTTACTTTCTCATTCTCTCTCTCTCTCTCTCTCTCTCTCTCTCTCTCTCTCTCTCACTTTGAAAGAAGAGATATCTTTTATGTGAAACTAATCTATTTTTATAAAGTTCAAGCCATGGCTGTTTCAATAACTGTTTATAATTATTCCTTAAGTTTCTCAACAAAATTGACCAGTAATTTTGTAAATGTTTATTTTCAAGTACACAAACAAACATCTGTACTTACATCTGGTCTATTCTGGATTGGCATTCTTCTTTCTTCTTCTTTCCCATCCTTTCTACTGACATCTCAGTAAACTGAGACATCTCCCCACTCAGTTCTTTAGAAAGTAGCCATAAAATTCATAATCTCTCCACCTCCTGCAAGTGACTAAACAAGAGAATCTTATTTATTATGTTAAACCAACTAAATGAGAAAACAAGTATAATAGAATAACAACCTTTACCCTGAAATATGACAAACAAAATAATCTGACCCTGCTTGTGGAATTCCCCTACTCTACCACCTGATCAACCCAAACATATCCATCTCCACTCCCCCTGTTGGTTGGAGTTGGACAAAAGAAGAAGAAGAGATAAGAAAAATAAAAATATTGTGTGTTTTAGTTATCAAGGCCAGAATTAGATTGCCTAAACTTTTAATGCATATCATATCAATTTAACTTAACCATGATAATTAATTGTAATTAGGAATGTGATCCATTATCTGATAATAGATGAAACTGAAAGAAAAGTATCTATATACCACATATACCAACAAGAAAATTTCATTTTGCAAGAAAATAAAAGAAAAAAATTTCTGTAGAGTAAATTGAAAAATAATTTAATTTTACTTTTCTTTTTATTTGAATATTTTTGAGAGATTTTGTTAGGTAATTCTGCCAAGTTACATATATTTTCTGTAATATTGTTTACATTTGTTTACATTACAATACACTTTCAGAGCAGAGATGAATATTATAAGAAATCAAAAATTTGTGTTTGTAAGGTTTGATTTGGCTTCACTTTTACTATGATAACCATTTGTGGTTGAGCAGTCTAAGATACATCAGATCAATTGATGGCTTCCTCTATATTGGTAAGAGTTGCAGGTTCGAATCCTGCTAAATGACATACATTTTCCTAACAAAATTTTTCAAAAATATTCAGGCCAGTAGATATATATATATATATATATTAATGCAGGTTTCATTGAATAATATAGACAAGTTTTGTCTATTAATTTTGTGTAGGATCCGTTCATACCGTCTGATATATTTGATTGTGATGTCGTTGAAAGACAACAACAAAAAATCACAGTATTTGTTGAATTTTTTATCGGGTCTAAGCTTTCGGCTCACATAAGCCATTATCAAAGAGTAAATATTAACACACAGTAAACATAGAAGATTTAAGCTATTAACAATAAAGATAATTGAATTGAAAATATAAGTCCATCCCTACCGTGGCGGATGGCCGAAGACAGTGACAAAATAGTGGTGTTGTGGTCCCTGGTCTGATTACAGACATTTGAGTATGCTATTGGAAATATCGAAATTGATTGTATTCAAACCAGGTTTAAATTGTTTAATGTAGAGTGCTTCGAGGATTTTTAGTTAGTGATTTGCAAAAAACCAATGTAGTATATAAATTCATATGTCCATTTAGAGAATGTATCTTTAACAACCTCAATAATATCTACATCGGCCACACGACAAATTCGCTCTCACGGCGTCTGACGTTGCACTTAAATAAAAATTCAAATATATTCCGTCATTTAGAACAACACAGTTATCAACGCACACTTCTGAGAAAAACGCTTGTTGATAACACGTACATACTCAAACAAGAAAATAATAAGCAGAAACTAAAAATCCTCGAAGCACTCTACATTAAACAATTTAAACCTGGTTTGAATACAATCAATTTCGATATTTCCAATAGCGTACTCAAATGTCTGTAATCAGACCAGGGACCACAACACCACTATTTTGTCACTGTCTTCGGCCATCCGCCACGGTAGGGATGGACTTATATTTTCAATTCAATTATCTTTATTGTTAATAGCTTAAATCTTCTATGTTTACTGTGTGTTAATATTTACTCTTTGATAATGGCTTATGTGAGCCGAAAGCTTAGACCCGATAAAAAATTCAACAAATACTGTGATTTTTTGTTGTTGTCTTTCAACGACATCACAATCAAATATATCAGACGGTATGAACGGATCCTACACAAAATTAATAGACAAAACTTGTCTATATTATTCAATGAAACCTGCATTAATGAAAAAATGCTGCCAAAATACACACAATATATATATATATATATATATATATATATATATATATATAATGTTTAATTAGAAAAAAAAAACAGTGTATCAATTAAAATATGAGTATCTATTCAAAATAATGTTCAAATAAGTAATATTAAAATTATTCTGTATATGTGTGTTATTGGATCAATTGTTAACTGTGCTAGGTGGGTCATATGTTCAGAATGTGTCATAATCGACTCCTATGTAGCCTCCTGTTTCAAGAACTCACCATTGGCAAGAAGCTACATGAAGGACCAAAATGATGCTTCAAGGATAAGTTGAAAACATCCCTGACACACAGACTAACATTAACCTGAAAACCTGGGACACTGTTGCTGCAAATCAGCCTTCCTGGGGTAGGACCATTCAAGGATATGAAGAGGATCTACAATGTGCTGTCAGGGGAGTCCAACTTTCTAAACTGCATTCACCACCCATACTCCTCTGTAACTCCTGCTCATGACTCTTCATGTATAGGCTGGACCTTCAAAGCAATCTTCACCACTGCCACCAGAGGGGAGGAGGGAATAAGAATAGAGGATGTGAGCAGTTGCTGACAACAAGGTGTGCTACTAGGAAAGACGGTTCATCAGAATCTATCTTGCATCTTTATAAGTCTACCATTTATCCACATATTGAATATTGCCACTATTTCTGGTGCTTCTGTTAAGTATTTAAAGATTCTTGATAAAATATAACGAAAAATTTGCAATGTTATTGTTCCTGACCTGACTTCTTGGCTTCAGTCACTTTCTAATTACCGTAATGTAGTTTCTCTATGCCATTTCTATACATATTATTGGATACCTATATTTGAAATGGACACACCATTTTCTTCTACTAAAAATAACATTTGAGGTAATATAATATGCCATTATATATTCATCAAACAGATCCTTAGAAAGAAACAGTGTAGTTACTGTGAATTTTACAAGCTATATGAATTTACTAATTGCTAACATGGCTAGAAAAACTGCTCGTGCTAATCTTCCAAATGAGGTTCATCTATCTGCCTTCTTACCCTGTAAATTAGCATCTGAGACTTTGTATTTTTAACTTGGAATTTATTTCTGTCTGAATTTCTAGGATGAGAAAACATCATTATTTACATTATTTACATATTGTCCTCATCATTGTTGTTATTATCCTAACATTTGGGCTGTTGTACCTTCATTAAGTGCTTTTTGATTGGGGTAACACTTAAGGAACTTCTAAATGAATTCTTTTTATATTTAAAGAACTATAACCTAGTGCAAATGTTTAAGAATCATAATCAAAAACTGATGTCCATCTATTTCTGGGTTTTATTTCAAGGAACAAATCACTTTCATTAAAATGAACAAATTACTTTCATTAAAACCTATTCTACAAACTGCTTCAACAACTTAGTAGCTCGGTTTTAAATAATGACATTCATATACAGCTGTAATGAAAATGAGGAATACTTATTTATTTATTTTTTAATCATATCACCCCAAGCAAGGCAGTAACACCACTGATGTGCAGGGAGCTACATAAGAGTGAAAAGATTAGAAAAGAGAAAGCCAGAAACCACATCTTAAACAGGGAACAAGAGATGAGCCTCTTCACTTGTTCAATAGATGTGGGTGGTGTGTGAACCGGGCGATAGTTTAGTCTATCTACTCCAATTAGAGGATGTTGTAGACTCAACAATGTTTGTTGATATAGTAAGGAACTTTCTTTGGTATTCTGAGTTAGTTGTAATTGTACCTAAGTCCAGAAACCAAAGTATTCATCTTATTAAGTACTTGATGGAGGTGTAGATATGACTTTTTCAGTATGAACTTTTTATTTTTGCCGGATTTCAAGTTTAGTTTCTTGGTTCAATGTCGTTTACATTGCTAGGGCCAAAAGTTCAAATAGAAATTTATCCTATCTAGTCAACATAAGTCATTCTTAGCAAACACCCCCATCTGAATCTTGTTATGGCTAGTGCCTTGATTATTTGTATGAAGATAATTCAATTGATTCTCTGATTGAATATCTATGTGATATCTTTATGTATGATTACACCTCTTTGCTTTTTATCTAAATCAGCTACTCATATAATAATCTGTACAAAAGTTATCTAGCATTGTCAGGTTAATGTAATGGAGATTTATTATATAAATAAACTAACAGTATAACCCAGTGTTGCTCGGGTGTAATGAAAGCTTTAAAACTAATCCATAGTCCTGAAGCTCAGATTCTTTGGACGTTGGCATGAAAGACTAAAAAGCAATAGTTGTTTCCAGTTAAAGCGAAACCGTAGACTGAAAGAAAGATGAATGGATGTAAATAAAATTTTGATTTCCTGCTATCGATATCAAATAAGCTTTTTTCATCGTAAACTGAATTTTGAAGGCTAAATAAGTTCTCTGAGTAAATGGTATCATGGCTGAGGCTAAGAACTACAATTATACTTACTTAAAGCCAAACCCGAAGCAAAAACTAAAATAAAAGGGTTGAAAAAAAAAATACAGACATAGAGGCAGATAAACAGACACACGCATAAACATCTTGCCTTTTATATATATATATTATTGATTTTCTGCACTATTGTAAGAACTGCAACCTTGAAACTTCTGAATATCATTTCTTATGTCTTTGTCTATGAGTGTATCAAATTTGATTAAAATCGGACCACTCCTTCTATAACCCGATTTTTTCAATTATCAATATTCAATATTTATCAGGAGTACCTTGACACAAAACCTAGCTAAGGACACTCACAGATGCTTATAGTACAACTGTGTAAATTTTCAAGAAAATTGGTTCAGCTGTTTCGGAGTCTATAGGTAACGGACACACACACACACACACACACACATACACACAGACAAAGTTTCATTTATAAATAAGTTTAGATAGATATGATAGGTACTGGAGCTGTTTAACTGGTTTCTACTGTTCAAAATCTTTTTTTCCTGAAATATATAAAAGCAAACAGAAACATTTGCTTCTTTTCTAATAACAAACAAACTTTTATAACCAGAAACTTATTTGAATAGTCTGAGTTTGACAAAAGGTTGTATTTCTCATGTGCTAGACAAGGATTTTACTCACACTAAGTTGTTTATGAGATTAGTACACTTACTCCTGCACTATTACAAGTTTTCTTTAATTTCTGTATATAGATCCCACCTATTTACTGTTGAAATAGTTAAATGTAACTGCTAATTCTACTCAAATAATTTTTCTTCTAGCATTTCTCATCTGTGGAACTCCCTTCTGTCTACTTGCTTCCCTGATAACTACAATTTTTAAAAGTTTAAATGCACCATTAATCACTATTTTGAATCTTCTTGAATCCCATTCATCTTTTGCCTTTTCCTCTTTCCCCGCTATAATCATTCTTTCCTCTCACTTTCACTCCCTGAAACCCCCTGCATACTGGTGGCATTTTTGCCTTGCTTGGGGTGAAATGATTAAAAAAACTAAGACTAGTACAACACCACCATTCTTGTGAATTTAGTAATGAGCACACTGGTCTACAAAAAGATTTTAATGGCTATTGGATTATTTTATGTTAAAATTATCAATTTTTCTATGCTGATTTCACATATAACATCCATTTTGCTTCATCACATCAGAATTTTTGCCTATGGATGACCATTTTTTTGGTGTTTGTCATAGTATATCCATATTGGCTGAATTCTGAACTTGAGATCTAAGAAGAAAAATAAACAGGAATAGTCCCAAAACCTATTGTATTTATTGCTTTCATGTTGGAGAAAATACTTCTCCAACATGAAGGCAATAAATACAATTGGTTTTTACACAATTCCATGTAAATGTGGAAAAGAAATATAAAGGATAAACAGGCTACAAGAATATTGCAAATCCATAATACAAGAAGAGATGGAAAAATCAGGTGTAGCTAACCACATTTGGAGGGAGAAAGGGGATCACTGCACCTATGGGATGAAGTTGAAATAATAGATAGAGAATGCCACTGGAAAGTATGTGAACTTAAGGAATCAGCACATACGCTCGGCCACAAAAATCTCCTAGGCTGGCCAAGCATAGAAATGTATACAATATGGGAACCAGTAATATGGAGTGCCAAAGGAAATCATTAGTGTCAAAATTGCAAGATGAACTCTGGTAAAAAATAATAGAGAAAATCATTAGCATCAAAAGATTGCAATATGAACTCTAGTAAAAAATACTAGAGAAAATCATTAGCATCAAAAGATTGCAATATGAACTCTAGTAAAAGATATTAAATGAGATAGAAATTCACATGTTGTTGTCCTCTAGGACATACAGCCCAGAAGCTGCTTAGTTCCAGTGACTTAACTGAAAGAGTTGTGAGTTCTATACCAGGCTACAGCAGTGGTAGACAAATAAGTAAATTAAATTAAATTAAAGAAAGATAATTCATGGCTACCAGAAGTGGCATCACACATAGAATGAGAATGATATACCCCAGTGATCATAATAAAGAGTTCAGTTCAAAATTCCTAGTACCTGAAGAAGTCTAGAGCATACAACAGCTGAAACGTCATAACATGTCAATAAAGATGAGGAGAACAGTCCAAACAATGTAAATAATGTAGATACTATCTAATCTCAGAAGTATAGACAAATAAAAGGTTTGGTTCAAAATTCCTAGCACCTGAAGAAAGCCGGAGTGTACAACGGCCGAAACATCATAAACATGGCAGCAAAGATGAAGACAATAGTCCAAATAATGCAAATAGTGTAATTACTATCTCATCTCAAAAGTATAGACAAATACTGATCCTTGTAGTTATTGGATTTGGGATTACCCAAAAAGTTTTTCACAACTGCTACAAATGAATTCCATGAATTTGATTCATTCAAATTCACACTACTTACAAAGTTTTCATCTAGAACAAATTTTCTTATGTCTGGATCATTGAAAATTCCTGCTTTAAGCTTTTCAATGCTCAAGCTTGGAAATACTTTGCAGATATATTTGAAACAACGACTATCCTTATCAAGAGCATTTACAAACTGTTTCATCAATCCCAATTTTATTTGGAGAGGGGTAAAAATGATTTTTTTCTCTGGGTACAAGTGCAGCACATGCAACATTTTTTGCTTCTACTGTCAAAGCTTTTTGAATAGGCCATTCTTTGCCAGTGTTGATCCTTGGCATAACTGTCCCACAAATATAGACAACAGGGATATTTCATATAGCCGAACTGATTTACTATTTCCTGTTACAAATTAGTCATTCAACAATGCATTCAACTGCAAAAACAGTCATATTTGAGAAAAATGTCAAATATCTTGTCGATAAAAAAAATCCTGATATGATTGGGGGAAAATAGATGAGATTCTCGTATTCGGTACTAAAATTAGCTTAGAAAGATGTTTTTCATCAAATAATTAAATTTTGTGTTTATCAGTGTTACTATTTTAACTATTCCATGAACAAAAACAATTTCATAATAAGCAAGTTTCTCTCTTAAATCTAGCTAAAAGCTCTGACCGAATTAATTTACATCTGTGATTCCTAAAGTGACTGGTACTGCTCTCTGGGAGTGAGGGCAGTAAAAAGGACTAATAGGCAATTAAGAAAAAGTGTTTATAGAAGTGGAAGGGTGGCATTAAGAATCTAGTAATATTACTAAATCAAAGTCACCTAAAGAACAAGAAAGAATAAAATTAGCCTAACAGTCATACCCATTATAATAATCATTTGTGTTATTATGTTATCTGAAGTTAAAAGTATGAACATTTCATTGTATCTTTGTGACATTATTTGAACAGGATGTGCTATATGCCAGCCATATTAGATAGTTGACACCTGCAGGGAATATTGCTCTAGGTTTGTAGGTGTAGTGATATAGCCATGGATGTTTATCTGGCGACATTTTAATTAATAACTTTAAAGAAAAGTTGAAATGCATGTTTGTATTATTTGTTGCTTTGAATTTGCAGCTTACATAATACCAAGAAAGAAATTACTATTTTTTTTAATCATTTCACTCTAAGCAAAGCAATAAAGCCACTAAGACACAAAGGGGACACAAAATAATCTAGAAAATAAGTAGTAGCAAAGCAAATAAAAATAAAGAGTAGCAAAAGCAAATAAAAATAAGGAGTAACAAAGTTAATAAAAATAAGGAGTAGCGAAGCAAATAAAAATAAGGATTAGCAAAGCAAATAAAATAAGGAGTAGCAAAGCAAATAAAAATAAGGTTGTAGAAAAGTTAATAAAAATAAGGAGTAGCAAAGCAAATAAAAGTAAGGAGTAGCAAATAAAAATAAGGAGTAGAAAAGCAACTAAAAATAAGGATTAGCAAAGCAACTGAAAATAAGGGGTAGTAAAGCTAATAACAATAAGGAATAACAAAGCAACTGAAAATAAGGAGTAGCAAAGCAACTAAAAATAAGAAGTAGCAAAGCTAATAAAATAAGGAGGGGCAAAGCAAATAAAAATAAGGAGGGGCAAAGCAAATAAAAATAAGGAGGGGCAAAGCAAATAAAAATAAGGGGTAGCAAAGCAACTAAAAATAAGGAGTATCAAAGCAAAATAAAAATAAGGAGTAGCAAAGCAAATAAAATAAAGACTAGCAAAGCAACAAAAAATAAGGAGTAGCAAAGCAAATAAAAAGAAGGAGTACCAAAGCAAATAAAATAAGGAGTAGCAAAGTAAATAAAATAAGGAATAGCAAAGCAAATAAAATAAGGTTGTAGAAAAGTTAATAAAAAACAGAAATTAAGAGACAAATGATGATTGACATTGTATTTAAATATTTTAAGCTTAAATTTGAATGAAAGCCATAAAATAGCCCCATAAGCAAGAAGTGTGAGAGGAGAAATTGTTAGCATAGAACTAACAATTATATCTAGTATTTTCTAATGGGAGGGATTGTTGGAAATGGTGCAAAGGGGTGCAACAGCTAGAGAATGTACTGGAGCTACTTGTCTTGTTGTTGAATAACAAAAACTCACATTTAATTATGAAGATTTTAGTGCCACAGACATAGTATGTAACAAATCAAGAAACCCTTTTAATTAAACAGATCAGAAACAAGGGATATTCAGTTTATAAGCAATTATTGTCATTGCCAACATTGGATTCTGCTGCTTTTGCTAGCTGCATCTGACCATTCCAGAATTTTCCCAAATTGTGTTCCTAGTAAATTCTTCTGGAGCCATATGCTAACCAAATAGATATTATCAGTAAGAGTAAGCATTTTTATTAAGAAGCAAAAATGGAAGGAAAGAAGAGAAAAGCATTCTGTAAAATTCATTCTCTATACAAAAAGGAAACAAAAATGATCTCAGATGAAGAGAATATGCTGAAATTCTATTACATTACCATAATATGGCTTGAAGGAATTAATGATCCTGACTTTGAAAGACAGACAAAATACTTTTGCAGACAATCAAGGATCCAGTTTTGTGCTTAGTACATTTTTTACTAATAGTACTGGACATATGTTCTTGTATTTCTTCCTGAGATACCAGCCATGGCAACCAATGTTCCAAATAAGTATTACATGATCTTTTCAGATATATATATATATATATATATATATATATATATATATATATATATATATATATACTGTAATGGTTTTTACAATGTTTTTAAATTCATAGTATCACTACACAAAAAATTTCTCATGTTTCGAAGCCAGCCCATTATGTTTTGGCTTCATCCTCAGGTGATTTTTTAGAAAAAAAAAGGTAAATAAACCTACGAGTTCAACAACTTAGTTACTATATATATATATATATATATATATATAAATAGAGAGAGAGAGAGAAATGTACATATATATATAATTACATTCTTTAAAATTTGTTATATTTATAGGTGAAGAGAATTCAATATCAGGGCCTTAGCATGTGGCTATATCTCTACATAAGTCCATATATATATATATATATATATATATATATTAATAAATATACATATTATCTTAGGTTGGTGGCACAACTCAAAGTTTCATGCACTATACGATCATCAGTTGCATATCTATCTATCTATCTATCTATCTATCTAGCTATCTATCTAGCTATCTAGCTATTTCAGTCTGTTCTTGTCTGTCTGTCTGTCAGTCTGTCTCAGCTTGTTCACATCTATCTATCTCAGCTTATTCATGTCTATTTATCAATCTATCTAATGCTATACTGATGTCATTATATAGCTATCTCTCAGGTTTAGTCTGTATATATTTATCTATCTTTCTTTCTGGCTTTTTCTCTCGGCTTGTTTGTTTGTGATTCTCTCTTAAAACAAGTATATCACTGTGTTAGAAACTTAAGTATATATATATATATATATATATATATATATAGAACACCCATCCAATGGATTAACAATCAACATATTTAATTTATATTTATATTTATTATATCTCTACTGGCTTGAATATTTTTTGAGAAATTTTCTTATGAAAATATGTCATTCAGTAGAATTCAAACCTGCGACCCCTAACAACATAAGGAAAGCCGTCAATTAATTTGATGTGTTTTAGACCACTTGACTGTGAATTATTTCACAGTCTAAACAAAGCTGAATCAAACCTTATAAACACAAATTTTCAATTACTCATAAATAGTCATCTCTGCTTTAAACATGTATCTTAATGTAAACAAATATAAACAGAAAATATCACTGAAAGTTTGGGAGATTAATGAAATGGATGAACAACTGACATATTTAATTTACTTGTTTGAACATTATTTTTAATAGATACTTGTATTTCAGTAGATATTCTGATTTTAATTAAACAGTATATTTATGTATATATAACTCTACCGGCCGGAATATTTTTTGAGAAATTTTGTTATGAAAACATATGTCATTTTGCTGGATTTGAACCAGCAACTACTAACAACATAGAAGAAGCCATCAATTGATCTCATGTGTCTTAGACTACTTGACCACAAATGATTTCACAGTCTAATGACCCATATTTTCATAACAAAATTTCTCAAAATATTTTCAGGATGGTAAAGTATATATATAAATATACTGTTTAATTAAAAACAAAGTATCTACTCAAATACAATTATCTATTAGAAATAATGTTCAAACAAATAAATTATATATATAGGTGGTAGGGAAGATCAGTCAGTTTCACTACCATGGTTTCAACCTTTCCGGTTTTGGTTTTTGAGGTGATTTGCTTTGACTGATGGTTTAACATTTAATTTTTTATAAGTTCATAACTGGAAGTTCAAATTAAGGGAGGGCTTTGTTATTAGGAATATTTTTGTCTGGGTTCATACAAGCATAGAAAATATTTTCTAATGTGTCTACATCCAGACATTATTTTGGACCTTTCATTCATTAGCTTTTGTCATTCTAGAAATAATACTATAGCCAACTTTTCATCTTGACACAATCTGCAGACAGCACCATCATAGCAGGGTTTGGTGTTTTTTAATATTTTACATGTCACATGAGGTTTCTGCCATTCTTTTCTTTTAATTTCTATAAATAGTTGGCTAGTTTGCTGTTATTTTTAAGTTTTTCTAGTTTGAATGTAAATTTGTGATTATTCCATAATGTTTTAAAACTGCCTTCATTACATCCTAACTATATTTTATCTTTTACTTCTGCTCTGTAGATGACTCTTTTGGTTTTACAAACTTCTTCAAGCGGACATTTCTTTTTATGTCTGCAGTTACATTTTTCATTAACAGTATTCTGCCATACATTGTTTTTTTTTTATACTTTTGGTATTTTGCCTCTTTATGTGATTTTCTAAATTAGAAGTACAGCTGTAACTTAATTTAAACATATTTTTATTAAATATTTTGTGTAGCTTGGAACTTTAGGGGAAGTGTTTATTAAGTAGCTTGAAAAATATTTTCCCTATTTTGAACTTTACTTCTAAATTAAGAAGTGGTTTAAACTAAATGATATTACATTTTCTCATATTATTTTTTATTCTTCTGGTTATGAACTTATAAAAGAATTAAGTGCTAAACCATCAGTCAAAACAAATTGCCCGATGAAACTGAAAAGATCAAAACCATAGTAGCATAACTGACTAGCCCTCCCTACCTAAATATCTAAAACTCTACTTGCTGAATTTTCATTTTCCTTCAGACATTTATTGAGCACTTTCTAATACAACTGTTTACTGGTTTGATTCAATTTAAGTCTGACCAATAACTGCTCAATATATATAAGAAAAACTTAAGGCAGCTTCAGTCTTTATTGTACAGCATGTAAAATCTTCTGTACAATAGATAGAAGCTGATGATGGTTTGCCTGAAATAGGCTTATACTTCTGATATACCATAAAATAACGTGTCTGCCTTAATTTTTTCTTATATTTGCTGTATATGCATTTATATACATATATATTTAGAGCTCTCTTAGAGAGTTATCCTACCACTTTATGTACAGGATACTCCTTTGGATTCTTCTATATCTACACCGCATATATATATATATATATATATATATATATATATATATATATATATGCTGAAAATTTCAGCTATAACTAAAATATATATCTGTAAAAGAACAATATAAAGATAAAAAGAAAACAGAGCTGGTGTGTTTCATCTTCTGATGGACTTTATCAAGCCAAAAATTAACGTATTTAGTGAGATATGGAGAAAAAAAACATTTAAGGCAAGTAGACTTTGCAATAAACCATTTTATATCAGTGATAGTACATTAATAGAATTAATATAAATAAAGTTGGTTACTTAGCTGATTGATGCCACTTTCAACATCCTGACTTTCATAGTTTCATTCGTGGACTTGTCGACCCATTCCTCAGGGGTTATTAAGCATTTTGAATTTTCTTTATTCAGTAGATAATGCAATCACCAACCATATCCAAAAAGCAACAGAAGTTTTAAAGAATCTGGAAAGTTCTATTTAAGTGGATTAAAGTATTAAACTTAGTATAAAGATTTTGGTTTATAGAGTATGTGTTATGTGCTCTTTTGTTTATTTTACTCTTACAAAACCTGGGTCACATACCAAAAAATATACCAGGAATCTAAAAAGAATTCATTAATGCTGCTTGCATGTCATCCTCAAAACTCATTTTATGTCTGCCTTAATTTAAATTAGAGACAAAATATTTGGAACTTGATGGTATGTCCAACATTGAAAGAGAAAATCCTCAAAATTCATTTGATGTCAAAGAAATTTAGAACAAAAGGTATAGAGCTTGTTTTTATGTCCTACATTGAAACTGGAAAATATCTTTGGCGGTTGCTGGGATATCCAATGTTGAAAGAGAAAATCCTCAAAATATATTTCATGTCAAAGAAATGGGACACAAAAGGTTTGTAGCTTGTTGGTATATCCTACATTGAAACAGAAAATCTTCAAAGTTCATTTGATGTTAAAGAAATTGGAGACAAAAGGTATGGAGCTTGCTTGTATGTCCCACATTGGAATAGAAAGTAATTGAAATTCATTTGATGTCAAAGGAATTAGAGACAAAATATTAGGAGCTAGTTGGTATGTCCAACATTGAGACAGAATTCCTCAAAGTTCATTTGATATAAAAGAAATCAGAGATAAAAGGTTTAGTGCTTGCTGGTATATTCACTATTGAACCAGAAAATCCTCAAAATCCATTTGATATTAGTGAAATGAGAAGCACAAGTGAAATGGGAAACACTGCTATGTTAAACATGGAAACAGAAAATCCCCAAAATTTAATTGATTTCAAAGAAATTTGAAACAAAATTTTGGAGGTTGTTGTCATGTTGAACATCAAAACAGAACATCTTCAAAATTAATTTTCTGTCAAAGGAATTGGAGATAAAATATTTTAAGCTGCATGTTATGTCCAACATTGAAATAAAAAAAATCCTCAAAATTTTTTGATGTCAAAGATCTTTGGAGCTTACTGGAATGTCCATCTAAATCTGTTCATACACATTTGCTTATATAGATCGATATAAGCATGCATGTTTGCCAATTTAGAAAACTTTCCCTTTCTCTCTCTCACTCACTCTCTCTCTCTTTCTCTCTCTGTCTGTCTGTCTGTCTGTCTCTCTCTCTCTCTCTCTCTATATATATATATATATATATATATGTATATATATAGTGTATCGAGGCAGCAGAATTTTTTAAGCATATATTGTTAAATATAATAGACAATGAATTTTTATTATGTTTAATCATGAGCTGTTCTAAACATCAGATTGTGTCTTTAATTTCTGTTGAAAATAAAAACAAAAATTGTTCAACATGCGAGCTGAAAGCTTAGAACCAGTATGATAAAAAAAATATTCAAATGTTGAACAATTTTTATCTCTATTTTCACCTGAAATTAAAGTCAAAATCTGATGTTTAGAACGGCACATGATTAAACATAATAGACATTCATTGTCTTTTATATTTAACAATATGTTTAGAATATATATATATATATATATATATATATATATATATATATATATATATATATAAATTAAATTAAATTTTTTCAAAGATGTTGAATGCACATTTCGACATGAAATCCCCGAAGGGGATAACACATCACCTCAGCAACAAATGCTATCCTGAAATGCTATTTGTTGCTGAGGTGATGTGTTATCTCCTTTGGGGATTTCATGTCGAAATGTGCATTCAACATCTTTGAAAAAATTTAATTTAATTTATATTTGCTCTGTAATTTTTATTACATGGAGCTCTCCTCCTGTATCATTTTTTAATATTAAAATTTAATATTTAATATTAATTAGGATTGGGTTTTAGAATTTACCTTCCTGCTTTTTCCGCTTGGATTAAAGTATTTATATATATATATATATATATATATATATATATATATATATATATATTACGGGAATTAATGAAGATTAATGAAACTTGGTTATAAAAAACTAACAATATATATATATATATAGTTTCTCAACTCTGTAGGCCAGATGATGTAATAGATACTGTTTAAAATAGAACATTGAGCATATACTCAAAAATACAATTCTTTAGCAATTGTTTTGTCTATGCTTCAAATATGAAATCAAGCAGATATGACGTTGAGAAAATCTGAACAAGTGAGTATGCTTTAAATCAAATGAAATCATACTTGATTGTGAAGCTCTTCATAGCCAAGCTGTTAAAACACACCAAGTCAATCAGTGGTTTTTCATGCCAGAGTGCCAGAGTAATAAGCTTTCCTACCTATGCATGCTTACAGGCAAAATAAACTCTGCTTAAAACAAAATGGAGCATCTTTTTTTTTTTAATCGTATCACCCTGAGTAAGGTGGTAACGCCACTGACGTGCAGGGGGCTACGTAATAGTGAAAAAATTGGAAAAGAGAAAGCCAGAAACCACATCTTAAACAGGGAAAAGGGATGAGCCTCTTAACCTGCTCAATAGACGTGGGTGGAGTGTGAACCGGGCAATAGATAGATCTATCTACTCCAATTAGATCTATCTACTCCAGTTATCTCAAATACTATTCAACTATGGCTATCCACTAAAAAGAACACACACACGCACACACGCACACACACGCACACACACATTTATTCAGAAATTATAACATGAATATGTTATAATATCACTATAAAAATAGCTATTTTGTTTCGACACTTCTTGTGTCTTGTCAAGTGATGAGGCTTATTTCAAGTGGAAGTGTTTTAAAAGGTTAAAAACAAGCCAAACCTCTTTATTCAGGAAGGCAATGTTGTATAGACAATGTGGACTAATTAGAATAAAGTGACTTCTATTTTGAAGAATATATGAGCAGACTCAAAAAACAATTTTTGGGGGCATTAATATTAATATTTGATTAAATTGAGATCAGCATTATTAATCGACTATTAGATTTACTTTATTTTTATTGCAAATTTTAAATTCTAAATTTAACAAAAAATTATTAGATTTAGAAAGTTATTCATATATTAAACGAGGAAAAGACATGAATGCACACATATAAACCTACAAACATCCACACATGGATAAATAGACGAGTATATATACACATACACTGGCAAACAGATACATATACAGATTAATATATACCCGCATATATACATACACAAATTTCAAAATTTATATATATATATGTATGTAGAGAGAGAGAGAAAAGAGAGAGAGTTAGCATTATTTATCTTGCTCTCATATGTACAATTATTTCATCTTTATAGCAAATTAAATTGTTTTTACTCTTGATCATATAAAAATTTCATTTTTATAGCAAATTAAATTGCTTTTACTATTGATTGTACAAAAATTTCATTTTAGCAATTGTTATACATGTAGTCACCTCAAGATAAGACAATTCATAACAAACAGACAGAAAATGGCACTTATGGATTTTATTCATGTTATTTTTATTTAGATCCAGATACTTGATATTTGTTTTATATAACCTTGAAAAGATTATGATCAGTCAAATTTGTTAAAATACCATTCAGAGTCTAAACCAGTATTAAAAGGTCAGTTCTTCGTTCAGAGCCAGTAAGTATTTTTCCGTCTGAAACAATCCTGCACATATACAAATCTACCATCCGACCGTGCATTGAATACTGCTATAATATCTGGTTGGGTGCTCCTGCTATCCATCTAGGGGTCCTTAACAAAATCCAACAAAGAATCTGTAATGTGATTGATCTTGACTTGGCAGCTTGGATGCAATCACTTTCCCACTGATGCAATGTGGCTTCCCTGTGTCTCTTCTACAAATACTTCCATGGATTCTGCTCAGATGAACTTAGCTCACTGGTACCCCACCACATATAAATTTGCTCAAGCTATACGAATAGCAACTAGGTCCCATCCTTTTACTGTGAAACCAATAAATTGTAAACACAAATTCTACTCCAGCAGCTTCTTTTCTCATGCTTTCTGCCTGTGGAACTCACTTCCGTTTACTTGCTTTCCCAACAGCTACAATCTTCAAAAATTCAAATGTAAAGTCAGTAGTCATCTCTTATCTCACTAACATGCATCTGCTCTCTCTCTCTCTCTCTCATGTTCCTTTCTCTGTTCACCCCACTCTCATCAGTATTCTCATCCTTATCTTACTCTCTTCCTGACATTCCCGATGACCTGTCACTCTTTCTCATAACATCTGAATCTGATGCACTTTCCAGTCATCTTTGGCTTATGTGGGTCCAACAATTCAGGTCTTAGAATTGAATGGTTGCCTACACATATCATTTGATTATAAGGGAATAAAGGTTCATGCAAAAACAACCACACTTTTCAAAGATGCAGTTCACATAGTGTATCTTGAGGTCATCAATTGGTTCTAATCAGGTTTTCAGAGTCATGCTTCTATTAGGCTGGATGCCAACCAAGTCAAATTGTGTTATATAGGCTTGATTTGACTTCATTTAGACTGTTGGTCATTTGTGGCCGAGAGGTCTAAGATGCGCCAGATCAATTAGGGGCTTCCCCTATGTTGACTGGGGTTGCAGGTTCAAATCCTGCCGAATGACACATACTTTCATAACAAAATTTATCATAAATAATCAGGCTGGTAGAAATAAATATATAATACTGTTTGATTATAAACAAAATATCTATTTAAATACAAGTATCAATTGTTTCAAATTGTCAGTTGTTTAAAACCATTTCATTAATCTTCATATATATATATATATATATATATATATATATATATATGACAAGAAAATAAAAAAAACATGTAGATTAAAACCTACTGTTCAAGCATTTACTTTTATAAATAGTGCTCAATACAGAGTAGAGCTTAATATTGTAATTTTATTACAATGGTTTATAAAACATAATAACACTGCACAAAAATTTATGTTTCAGAACAATACTGTCCTTCTACAGGTGATATGTTAAAATCATATATATATATGTATATATGAAAAAGTCGGCAAATTGTCGACATGGAAAACAAAAATATAAACATATATATATATATATTTTTTTTTAAAATAATATATATATATATAGATATATCTTCTTTCAAATTTGATAAATGGAATGTTGCATGAAAAAAGAGGAGAGGTTTGGTCGAATAGATAATGCCTTTCACCTCATTAGATTTTGTGTTTGTTTTTTTTTCCCTAATCTGGCATTTATTGTGGAAAAAGAAAGTGAGATTTTTAAAAAAGACATTAATACATTTCTTAGTTAAACTTGAAAGTTTTTAAATTTGCCCATTTTTGCTAGATTAAAGTTAATTCTTTTCATTTTTGGAAAAGTAGAAAATCATATAGTCTTTCCTGAAATTAATCCAAAAGCAGATCCTTATGTAATCCTTCAAAGCAGGCTGAAAGTAATACATTTATTTGTGTTTTATCCATGCATTTTTCTGTATCAGCAATATGATATTAAAATACGATATTGAAATTCTAAAAAGTTTTATCAAATTTGAAACTTTGTTAGGATTTCAATGTTCTATTTTGTTGCCATCCTCCTCATAACATTATTTACATGTAGAAAGGATGAAAGCAACTGTGAAAAACATCCTTGTAGCAAATCAATATTTGATTAACAATCAAGTCTCCTTGATTTTGTTAATATTTCCATGTTTACTGCCATCATCCTCATAACATTATCTACATCTAGAAAGGATGAAAGCAACTGTGAAAAACATCCTTGTAGCTAATCAATATTTGATTAACAATCAAGTCTTCTTGATTTTGTTAATATTTCCATGTTTATTGCCATCATCCTCATAACATTATCTACATCTAGAAAGGATGAAAGCAACTGTGAAAAACATCCTTGTAGCAAATCAATATTTGATTAACAATCAAGTCTCCTTGATTTTGTTAATATTTCCATGTTTACTGCCATCATCCTCATAACATTATCTACATCTAGAAAGGATGAAAGCAACTGTGAAAAACATCCTTGTAGCTAATCAATATTTGATTAACAATCAAGTCTTCTTGATTTTGTTAATATTTCCATGTTTATTGCCATCATCCTCATAACATTATCTACATCTAGAAAGGATGAAAGCAATTGGGAAAAACATCCTTGTAGCTAATCAATATTTGATTAACAATCAAGTCTTCTTGATTTTGTTAATATTTCCATGTTTATTGCCATCATCCTCATAACATTATCTACATCTAGAAAGGATGAAAGCAACTGTGAAAAACATCCTTGTAGCTAATCAATATTTGATTAACAATCAAGTCTTCTTGATTTTGTTAATATTTCCATGTTTATTGCCATCATCCTCATAACATTATCTACATCTAGAAAGGATGAAAGCAATTGGGAAAAACATCCTTGTAGCTAATCAATATTTGATTAACAATCAAGTCTTCTTGATTTTGTTAATATTTCCATGTTTATTGCCATCATCGTCATAACATTATCTACATCTAGAAAGGATGAAAGCAACTGTGAAAAACATCCTTGTAGCTAATCAATATTTGATTAACAATCAAGTCTCCTTGATTAACAAAATTTCCATGTTTATTGCCATCATCCCCATAACATTATCTACATCTAGAAAGGATGAAAGCAACTGTGAAAAACTTCCTTGTAGCTAATCAATATTTGATTAACAATCAAGTCTCCTTGATTTTGTTAATATTTCCATGTTTATTGCCATCATCCTCATAACATTATCTACATCTAGAAAGAATGAAAGCAACTGTGAAAAACTTCAATGTAGGTAATCAATTTTTGATTAATAATCAAGTCTTCTTGCTTTGTTAACATTTCCATGTGTATTGTTACCATTCTTTAAATTGTTGTGTTTGTGATCCTTTTTATTTTTATAGTATCTTTTAAAATTTTTTATAAGTTTCCTCAATCTATTGTAGAGAACAGCTGTGACAACTGATCCATTATGAGTTGCAAATCTTGTTTCAAGTTTGCTACAAAACTTTCATCATCAGCATGCAACAAATCTCAAATAAGTCATTCAAGGTTCAGGCAATCAAAATTCTTGATCTAGTAATTTAGAAAATTTCAAAAAGAAACTAAATGCCAGAAATTTAAATAGCATTGTACAAAACAAAATTACAAATAAGAGAATGTAACTGCAGGGCCAAAAATAAATGCCCACTTCAAGGACTTTGTAATACAAAAGAAGTCATTTACAAAGCAAAAGTACATGACTTAAATGGTTAAAACAAAACATATTTGGTATCTTTTTTTTTCAGTGTGAAGTAGATAGTCTAAACTATTGCCCGGTTCACACTCCACCCATGTCTATTGATTAGGTGAAGAGGCTCATCCCTTGTTGTGGTTTCCGGTTTTTCTCTTCTCCAATCTTCTCACTTTTTTTTTTCAATTGGAGTAGATAGTCTAATCTAACGCCCGGTTCACACTCCACCCACGTCTATTGAACAGGTGAAGAGGCTTATCTCTTGTTTCCTGTTCAGGTTGAGGTTTCTGGTTTTTCTCTTCTCCAATCTTCTCATTTTTTTTTTTCAATTGGAGTAGATAGTCTAAACTGTCGCCTGGTTCACACTCCACCCACATCTATTGAATAGTTGAAGAGGTTTTTCCCTTCTCTCCTGTTCAGGTTTTGGTTTCCGGTTTTTCTCTTCTCCAATCTTCTCACTTTTTTTTTTCAATTGGAGTTAATACTCTAAACTATCGCCCGGTTCACACTCCACCCTCGTCTATTGAACAGGTGAAGAGGCTCATCCCTTGTTTTCTGTTCAGGTTGTGGTTTCCAGTTTTTCTCTTCTCCAATCTTCTCACTTTTTTTTTCAATTGGAGTAGATAGTCTAAACTATTGCCCGGTTCACACTCCACCCTTGTCTATTGAACAGGTGAAGAGGCTCATCCCTTTTTTCCTTGTTTATGTTGTGGTTTCCGGTTTCTCTCTTTGCCAATCTTTTCACTCTTACGTAGCCCCCTGTGTATCAGTGGCATTTTTGCCTTGCTTGGGGTGATATGATTAAAAAAAAAAAAAAAATTAAACCTTCTGAGATTGAACACTGTTCATGATGTTCTAACTCTTAAAAAAACTCCTGCAAAAGCATAAGTAATAAAATAATAGCAAAGTTAATTTTTAGACGACAGTGTCAGCGCAAGAATGATATTTTGCTTTATGTCATTGCCCACTGCAATATTATCTGAAAATGAGCTGTTGAGCATGAGATGAACCTTTATAGTTTTTAGATGTTTCAATAAGTTGATGAAAGTAAGATAGCAAACAAGAATTTTCCACAAGACATATTGATTAAGGTATCTTTGTCAATTCTACGAAAATCTGATATAATTATAGTTTCTGTTCAATGTATTTTCCCTTCAGCTGTCTTACCAAGAAAATCATATTCATAGTACATCTTCACCGACTATAAAACTATTTTGTGCTTCTGAAATAACTAGAAGGCATATATTGTTTATTCAACAACATACTCACAAAAACTTTACCAACATATTCGAAATTTTTGAATGATTGCCTTAAAAGACCAAAACCAAGATTCTATCAATCCAGTCCTGAGGCACAGGAATGTCTTCCCAGATTAGAGTGATAAAGTCAAGCACAGCTGAAGCTGTATAGTCCCTACCAAAACAATAATTCCACTGGGATGCCATTGAGTTCAGGAGTCTTGCCAATGTTGATTTGTTTGTTGGCAAGCTTTACCTTTTGAAGAGGGGACATGGTACTCATTTGATAAAGTAATTCATTCTGCAGGTAATTATCTATGACAGTAGATGGATTAAAGAACAGGTTAGTAAAATGTTTAGCTCATCATTTCAGCAGGACAGAAAATGTGTTAGAACCAAAAACTTAATGCAAAAACTATACATGATCTTTGAGTCTTGCCTGTCAGAGACACTTTGAACAGCTTTTGAAATGTTACACCACCAGTTATTTCATTCTCTGAGTTTATGTTAAAGGATTGTTTTGTATTTAGCAAAGCTTGTTCCAAAGATGGACAGTCTTCTGGTGAATTGCTTAAAAGAAAAAGACAAAGAGAATGTTTGATTTTGAGAAACTCCTAAATATTATTATAATTTTCATTAAAACAGTATTTGTGATATTTCATGACAAAGCATAACAGGTTTTCTCCAGCTTGATGAACTTGAGTTTTCAAAATTTCCCATGTACTAACAAAAATAAGATTGTTCATCCTGTCACCTAAAGATGTTCAAGCTTCCAACTGTGTTAGTTTGGACTTATCAAAACATTTGGAGACCATTGATCCAAATCTATGTTCAAATACACAGGTTGAATTTTGTCTGGATGTGTTGGTGATGTTTCACATTTAGCACTATGTAATACATGAACATTGCAAACATCTCCAATGTCTCTCCTTTCAGCTATGATAAAATCTATTAAATAGCTATGCTTCAATCTGGGATGAGTCCCAATAATATTATGCATGTCTTTAAGACAACAGTGTTAGTAATTGCAAAATCAAACTGAGAATATAATTCAAGTAGTGATAATCCATTGCAGTTCATCTTTCAAATATCTGAGGATCTAAGAGCCTTTCAGGTGTTGTGTTGCTTTTCTACTCTTGCATCAAGTCTCCAAGGACAATCAAAAAGCTACATAAACACTATAATATTTTCTCCTTGGCCACAAAAGTTGGAACATAGATTGAGAGGAGTGATAGATAATGGTCATCTACTAAGAGAATGCAGTTTCATTAACCAATCATTGATGCTACATATGTGAGTATGTGTGTGTGTTTTTATATATATATATATATATATATATATATATATAGGAAGGAATGGCAAGCTGTGAAAATGGAAAGGATAATACAAGAAGATTTTCCCCAATTAATATAAATTATCAATTAGATAAAAATGAAGAGCTCAATGGATATTATCCAGAGCAAATATACTGAGAAGGAAATTCAACACATAATAATGCTTAAATATGTGTTGAGTTCTCTTATATATATATATATATATATATATATGAATATTATGGCTTAGTGAGTAGCAACTTCGACTGACACCAAATTGGTCAAGTTTCAATCCTGGCCAGAAGCAAGGGGATGTATCTAGCCACACTGATGATCTGTGATACAGTAAAACAGGCTTGTATGTGGATGACTAATATATATATATATATATATATAGAAAGGTGTGAGTTTATTTTAAATACATGTATATATATATATATATATATATAGGAAAGAATATTAATAAAAAGTTTTGTATTTAAAAATGTACTTTTTTTGGACAGTATTTGTTTATTTTTATTATTGTATTTTATATTTCAGGCCGCCCTCAGTCCTTCATCAGAAACGAGTGATTTTTAAATTTGAATTAGAAACGTATTTCACGATAGCGTCCGAATATTTTTTTTGTGTTTACATCACGTGGTGTGTTTGTTCACAACATGCGGCACGTCCATAGAGAAAGTCTGTTTGTTTTAGATAAAAATTTCTTGGAATTTCATATATATATATATATACATATATATATATATATATACACATGTATTTAAAATACATAAACACAATATCGAACTATCCCAAAAGCATAAGCAAGCATATTCACAAGGGGAAGAACACAGGCTATCAAAAACTTTGTTAAACAAAAAATTATTTCATGAAAATAAAATAAAATATGAAGATTTACTAAGAAAATCTGGCCATAAGAAAATTTTAGAATACAATCCCCAACCAAAGAGACAAATAAAAAACAATGAAACATTATCTGGTTCAACTCACCATTTAACTTAGAAGTAAAAACCAAAATAGGACAAATAATTTTTAAACTGATCAATAAACACTTTCCAAAAAGATCAGAACTAAACAAAATTTTCAATGGAAATATAATCAAACTTAGTTATAGCTGTACTAGTAATTTAGAAAATTTCAAAAAGAAACTAAATGCCAGAAATTTAAATAGCATTGTACAAAACAAAATTACAAATAAGAGAATGTAACTGCAGGGCCAAAAATAAATGCCCACTTCAAGGACTTTGTAATACAAAAGAAGTCATTTACAAAGCAAAAGTACATGACTTAAATGGTTAAAACAAAACATATTTGGTATCAACCAAAAATACTTTTAAGATCAAATGGTTCAATCACAGGTCTACATTTAAAATAGAAAACTTAAAAAATTGTCCCAAATTGGCTAGCTATATGTGGAAATTGAAATTAAAATATGAAAAAGACTCAGACATACCATGAAGTATAGTGAAAACAACCAAGCCTTACAACAGTGGCAAAATATATAGACAGTGCCAGGAAAAAAAGTTAGCTATTATGTTATTCTCAAACAAAAATGAATTACTGAATGAAAGAACAGAAATTATGACTAAGTGTAACCATACCATAAAATACCTATTAGGTTCATACAAACATGGCTGAAAATGTTATAATTTCTTTTAATTTTGAAAACTGCACATTTGAAAAATCCCTGTTACATGAGTGTTCTTAAAAAAACGATCAAATCAGTTATAGCAAATCACCTGAAGAACATGGTAGAAACCTAGGTCCTGTAATAACTTGTTTACAAATGTAATATATATATATATATATATATATATATAATAAAGCATGTTATATATATATATATTTAATAAAACATGTTTATACAACCTCTGGGAGAACTCCACTAACACAATCGAATGGTTCAGAGATATTAAGGATAAGAATAAGGCCACTTTCATCCAGTTCGACATCATCGAGTTCTATCCCTCCATCAACAGGAGCCTTTTGATGGAGAGTATAAGATTCGCAAAAGAACATATCGAAATAACACAGGAACAGATAGACATCATTATAGCGTGTAGAAAATCCATACTAAAGGATAAAGACACAACTTGGATAAAAAGTGGGGTAGATAACTTTGACGTCCCGATGGGAGGTTATGATTCAGCACAAATAGCAGACTTAATAGGGATCTACATAATTAACTCACTAGTTAAGATAATTAAACCAACGCAGATAGGATTATATCGGGATGATGGGCTGATTACAATACCTAATAGCAATGGCCCACTGGCATCTAAGATACAGAAATTAATAATCAAAGCAATGAACTCCCTAGGATTAAAGATAGATATCTCTGCGAACTTAAAAATAGTGAACTATCTAGATGTAACACTTAACCTAACGAACAACACCCATAAACCTTTCAACAAGAATAATCAAGCACCCACATACATTAACGTAAGTTCAAACCACCCAAAGTCGATAGTTAATCAAATCCCGAAGGCTGTTAACACTAGAATTAGCAAATTATCTTCCAATGAAAAAATATTCAAAGAAAATTGTAAGATTTACAATGAAGCACTAGAAAGAAGCGGCTTCAAACATAAACTTGAGTATAAGAATAGGAATATAACAAACGAGAAAAGCATAGCAGACAGAATTAGAAAAGTGGAAAAAGTAACAACCAACAATAGTAATATGAGAAATGTAAACAACAATAATAATGAGGCAGATAGAGACATAGAAGGAAATAACCCAAAAACAAATAACTCGAACGGAAACAAAGGGAAAAAGTATAATAGAAACAAACCTAGAAAAAGAAGAATAATCTGGTTCAACCCCCCCTTTTGCAAGCTCCTAAAAATAAACCTAGGAAAACACTTCATAAAATTATTAGATAAACACTTTATACCCAGCAACCCACTAAGTAAGATTTTCAACAGGATGACTGTAAAACTAAGTTACTCCTGTACAAATAATGTAGGAAAAATAATTAAGTCACATAACGAAAAAACATTAAGGAAACTTAACGAAAACAAACTACCTCCGACAACCCCATGCAACTGTAGAATAAAAGAAAGATGCCCAGTAAACGGGAAATGTAACATAGGAAATGTAGTATATAAAGCAACGATATTCCCTGAAGAGAATAAAAAAGAGGAAAAAATATATATAGGTATATCAGCCGGAAAATGGAAGCAACGCCTATATTGCCACAGGCATTCCTTCAGCAACCCTTCCCTAAGAAACCAAACCGCCTTATCGAAACGATTTTGGGCACTGAAGGAGAAAGGAATGACCCCACAAATAAGATGGGAAATTATCAAGAGAGCATTCGCTACACCTAGTTTCAGAAATAGATGCAACTTATGCCTAGAGGAGAAGATCCAAATAATAGGACACGCAGACAAAGGTCAACTCTTGAACCAGAGATGCGAATTAATATACAAGTGCAGGCACAGAAACCGGTACAAACTACCATAATACGAAAAAAGAAAAAATGGACTTACTACCACATGACCACAGAAACACCAGGGAAATACAAACCCCCTAAATTGCCCATCAGGACTCCGGAAAGTCAGAAGGGCACCCGGACTAAAATTAGAAACATTATAACTGTTATGAGGTCATGCAAGGGCCAAAATTGGTACCTAGACCCTAGGACGGGAGTGAATTTTGATTGGATTTATTTTAATTTTATTTTAATTTTATTTGTATTTCTATTTTAATTTATTTTATTTATTTTATTTTATTTTATTTTATTTGATTTTATTTGATTTTATCTGATTTTATTTGATTTTATTTTATTTGATTTTATTTGATTTTATTTGATTTAATTTATATTACTTAAATTATGTGGGTGAATTTATTTTATTTTATTTTATTTTATTTAGTTTTATTTTGTTTTATTTTATTGATTTAAATTTGGATTCTTCATTATCTAAATTTTAATTCTATTAATGTTATTCATTAATATGGTATTATAATTGTCGATTATAAATTACTTTAAAATTTAGAAAGTTATATCTAAAGGAAAAAACTTTCCAAAAAAATTTAATTGAATTAATCTTAAATTTAATTAAGTTAATTTAATTTAATTTAATTTTATAGAAATATATTTTTTAGAGAAATATATTTTATGTAATATTTCGTAAATTAAATTTAGAGTTACCTTATAAATTATCTTCTAATAATATTTTAATATATTAACATTAGCTTATATTTTATAAATTTATATTATATAAAATTTAATTTACTTTCTAGCCTATATTCTTAATACACGTATTTCTCTTAAATTTTGATGATTCACTTGTAGGGTTATAAATTTTATTTAAATTTAAATTAGGATCTATTAGATGGCAAGGATTGACTTATTAATATCAATTTAGCAAAAATTGGATGGACTAGGATTGACGCCCAGATAGTATAAATTGCAAAACTAATAAAATTACCTTTAGATGTGAAGTAAGATAAGATAAGATAGCTGGAACTACTCAATTCAGCCATTGGAGTTACAATAAGGGAAACCGAGACAATATCTAAACTGGGAAAGAACACAAAATTTTAGCCTACTACTATCATGGAGAGGTAATGGTGATAAAAAAGAAGTAAGAAAGGAAAGATCATAGAAAGGCTCTAACATGAGTGTCACCAGAATTAGGTTATTGCCATAAGTGGAAAACGGGGACTGATGCTGTTATTAGTATTATTATTATGAAGATTGTTATTAATATTATTATGAAAATTAATATTAATATTAATAATAATATTATTATGAAGATTAATATTAATATTATTATGAAGATTATTATCATTAGTAGGAAAAATAATATTATTATTATTATGATTATTATCATTAGTGGCAAAGAGGCATCCTTGTAATATGGGGGACGAATTACTAGCGAGATTAGTAGGTGAAATATCACTAGGATGGGTACTGAATTTAAACAATATCGTCAAACAAGTTTAACTGCGAACTAACACAAATGGGACAACCTGAGAATTTAGTAGGATCTAACGTAAGGGAGGATAAAACCTAAGTTAATTGATCCGGTTTACTTGAACCAGATGGATTTAGTGCATACAAAGAAGGGGAAGCCTCAATAACATAACATAGTTGGATACTGAAACAGTAATAAGAAACGGATAGCACAGATAACTGACGGAACCAACGAAGCTGATTGAAACAACGAACTGAGGAATGACCCTCTATCTAATCAATAGGAATGGATATACGGAAACCAAATAAGAAAAATTAAATAAAGAAAGATTGAGAATATGTAGGTTTAGAAGGAGAGGTTGAAACTACCTAAATGGGCGAAGGAAAGAAAATCGAAAGTGGAAGGGAGTGGATAGAAGTAGACACCAAGTCTGAAAAATGGTCTCTAGTGAAGACAGATAAAAGGAGGTGCGAAAATTAGCATACTAGTGGGATAAGATGGGAAGAACGGGGGAGTAAATAAATATTAATAAAACAGGAAAGTTAGCAGGAGTGGTAGTAGGAAATAAGACAGGACTGCTGGTAACCAACGACACCTATCGGAATGGAAGTTCAAGGAATTTAGATATAACATGGATATAATATAGTCTTGCAACAAATAGAATGGAATTATCTTATCAACAATTGAGTAAAGAAAAGAAATAATAGCCTTAACTTAATCTAATTTAACTTATCACAGAGCTAGGAAAATAAAAATAAAAATAAAATTTTGGCTTAGAAATTTGAATTATGAATTGATGTATAAATTTGCTGGTGACATTAGTCACGTGTTGTTTTGTTTGTATTAAACTTCTCCTCCCACTATATCCCGACAAATGGAAACGGAAATACTTATTATAGTGGGCTATCCTATGTTGCCTCCCCCTCCGCCTGGCCTTGACTGAACTTTCATTCCGTAGTAATACGACATGAAACAAGTCGAATAGGGCCTTCCGTCTGATGAAGTCGGTGATTGTTGGCAACAACAATTATTGACTGAAATAAATTTATTACGGAAATATGACCGGTGTTTAAAGTTTTTCTTAAAAGAAAACAGTATATATATATATATATATATATATATATATATATATATATATATAATAAAGCATGTTATATATATAAAATATATATAAAATATGTTCCTATACAATACATATATTTAAAACATGTTTATATATATATTTAATAAAACATGTTATATATATATATATATATATATATATATATATATATATATATATAATAAAACATGTTTATATATATATATGCACACACTCATGTATATATATATATATATATATATATATATATACATGTGTATATGTATATATGCATATATATATGCACTCACACACACATATATATTATATATATATATATAATTACACATTTTAGATTTACTTATATGTTTCTTTAAAAATAAACATAAGAAATAAATAATGTATACTATACGCATGTGCAATTTCTATATTTTCATAATTACCTTTTATGCAAGAGGCGCAGGTTTTACTCTCATACTAGTGTGTGTGTGCGTGTGTGTGTGTGTGTGCGTGTGTGTGTGCGTGTGTGTGTGTGCGTGTGTGTGTGTGAATGTGTGTTCGCGCATAAGAAGAAAAGAGTCAAAAACGGATTTTTAGCTCTACGCAACAGACAAATAGAAAGAGAGAGAGAGAGAGAGAGAGAGAGAGAGAGAGAGAGAGAGAATCTATGAGGAGTTCCGAGTATAGAGGGAACAATTTAAACATCGTTAATTCCCAGTTGCTTAACAAATATTCTCTCTCTCTCCCTCCCTCCCACTCTCTTTTTCTCTCTCTCTCTCTTATCTACATTTTATTTTTTAAAAGGTTACTTTTGCTATTGTGAACTGTGAGGTCATTGTCATCAATGTCATTTTTCTTTTTTTGTTTTGGTTTCTAAAATGCATTATTTCTTACGCTTAGAAACATGAAAGCAAAAAGGAAAAATGAAACGAAAAAGGTTACTTAAAGTAAAGAGGCCGTAATTACGGCCTCTTAAATTACCTTTTTTCTTATAAAGGTACTATTTTAAAAACAAGAAAAGGTACGTTATATATATATATATATATATATATATATATATATATATATATATATATAAATCGTAGCCTTTTTTTGTTTTTAGTACTTTTTAGCCTTCCTTTCTTTAAACATTGACGTTTTGGATGTGCGACTTTTTATTCTAATTTTTATTTTCGATATAGCACTTTTTAGAGGTCATTGACTCGCTATATAAATGCGCTGTCACGTGATCGTGTAAAAAAAAAATCAGCAAAATGTCACGTGATTGCTCGGCTTAGTTTTCCATGCCACAAAAAAAAAAAAAAAAAATAAGGTACCGATAACTGCTCTTTCGTTCCGTATCGCCCACTTTTACTTTTTTATTTTCATCCTTTCATTCACCATTCATTCATTTGCTCACCCATTCATAAAAAAGAATGTATTATACGCTATTAAAACTCCTACTACCACTTTTAATACCTCCACCGTGGCACATTCTCTGTTTTTTATTTTTATTTCTGTTTGTTGATCGGTGGCCTTAAATATTAATTTTCTGCTATTTTTTTTTTCGGGGAATTAATTGTTTTATTGAGATATCGGTGTACTGTAGCTACTGGCCTGTATTTTTCTCCATTTCTTTTCTTCTTTAAGTTAATAACCTGATTACCAACCTTAGTAAATAAATGACTAGTTGGCTATTCAAAAGGAATTCCCCCAAAGTTATTGACATGAGAAGGCAGACAATCAATTTGCATCTTTAGATTCTGCTGCATCAGCCTCACAACGGAAAATATGACACAAGGCCTTTTACAATGTGGGGTCTTCGTGCTATCATTACCTTTTAGTTTAAGTAAAATATTCTTACTAGCATTTTTAAAAAGCTCGTCAGTTTGTTTATGATACGCTAGTCTACAAACTGTACACTACAGTAAATTTGCACACCTGTGTCGGCAAAGATTTCTTCATAAATAAATAAATCTATCTATCTATCTATCTATCTATCTATCTATCTATCTATCTATCTATCTCATTCTTTACATATCTATGATTATTTACATATCTATTTTCATATATTTAGCATACTCTCATTGGCTTTAAGTAAAAATAAAACACTACTTTTTATATCAATATTTCTAGTTTTTCTTTTACTTGTCTAATTATTTCTTCTCTCCTCTTACACTCTTTCTTTCTCGCTCAAATTTGTAGTCTTTTTGAATTGAGTGTAAATCAATGCTTAGCTTGAAACACTAAATCTACTGCTGCAGTTAAGCTTATATAAGTACAGATCTTATATTCTATTCTTCTCTTTTACTCATTGTATGAGACATGCTAGTGGCTGATCTTGAACACAAGTTTGCTAACACCCCCCCACACACTAATCTGTTGACAGCTAAATAAATCTTTGAATATTTCCATCTCTACCTCTTTCACTGTGTCTCTTTGTTTCTCTTTGTCTACTTTTATCTGTGTGTGTGTGTGTGTGTGTGTGTGTGTGTGTGTGTGTGTGTGTATGCACTCCATCAAATTGGAAAAATGTGAAGAAAAACTTGATAAAAAATGAATTAAATATTCCTTGTCAGGTGTATTTAATAAAAGATGTTTGAAAGAAAAGTTGCTATTTATATATATATATATATATATATATATATATATATATATATGCTATTAAATATAAGAGACAATGAATGTCTATTATGTTTAATCATGAGCCGTTCTAAACGTCGTATTTTTGCTTTAATTTCAGTTGAAAATAAAGACAAAAATTCTCCAACATTTGGATAATTATTTATTGGTTTTCTTCTAAGCTTTCGGCTCACATGAGCCATCTTCAGAGAGGTAGTTTAAACTGAAATATTATAAAATCCACCATCACCGACGATTTTATTCTGTGTTGACATAAAACTCCGCTTGGCAACGGCAATAGTTACCAAAAATAATAAACGCAGTTCTTAAGTTTGTGATGTGGTTTTATGACGTCACACCGCGGGATAGCGCGAAATGACAACAAAACCATCTAGTCAAATGCAATGTAATATGTTATTTCCTGTTTTAAAGTTGATTTTATTGAGTGTTGGTTGTTTTGATTTGATGTGCATGGCCTCAAATATCTGCAGGTTCCTCTTACTGTGTGTATGAGTAAGGATCACCGTATTGTTGACCAAAATCTGTCTGATATTACCTACATGTTTATGTTTTTCAGAGAAATGTTGTTTAATAGTACTCTGATCAGAAAGATGACATGTAAGTCTATGGGAGAGTGTGGTTGTGGTAAAACCAATATATGTACTAGGTCTTTGAGTAGTATCAGAGATGCAATCTCTGAATGGGCATGTAAATTGGTACACTACATTGGTTTTTTGTAAAGAATTTAGTTTAGTGCCTGTTGGGTTATTATAGACTATGAGGTCAATTGTTTTAAACTTTTTATAATATATAATGAGTTTAATTTGATTATTACTTTCCACTGGTTTAACATTTCTACGTATTATGTTTTTGAGAGTTTTTTCATCTTGTTTATAATTATTATGTATTTGGTTGCAATAGTATAAGTTAATAGTGTTATGTTTATTTTGATGTAAACCATTATTATTAATATTATCATTATTGTTAGAGCTATTGTTAATTTTGTTGAGATACATTTTAATTTGTTGATCAATAACGGAGTTAGGAAATCCATTATTGACTAGCGTTTGCTTAATGTTGTGTAATTCTTTATAAAATATAGATTTGGAAGAAGATATCATTTGTGTGCGTTGAAGTAAGTTTTTTATAACAGCTAACTTATATCGTTGGGGGCATTCACTATTATAATTAAGAAGACACGAATTTATGCTAGTTGGTTTCCTATATAGAGAAGTAGTAAATTTATGTGTGCTAGAATCAATGAATACATCGAGGAATGGGAGTTTGTTATTAATATTAAGTTATATTTAATAGCATATGTCTAGAAAATTACTTGCTGCCTCGATATACTAAATATATATATATATATATGCATTGAAATCCAACATGATGATAGAATAAGTAAAGAACAGGTAGAGAAAGTGTCTTTCATCCAAGTTTCTTCAAAGATTTGTTTACAAGACACAAACTTAAACATTTTAAACATTTTTGTTTGTTTGACAGCCACAGAGCCCACCTTTGGTTTATACAGCAACTATGCTGAGAAAACTTTAGTTAATTTCTGAAGGAAAGCACATTATCTGACATGGTCAATTTCTTGAACAAGGCTAAACCCTCGGTCATGATGACTAATGACTTCATGCAAGCACAACCGGTAACAGCTACATCTATACAATTTTACTCGCAAGATTTGGGTTAACTCATAGTATGGTTTACAGTTACTTTACAAAGATGTCACATCATGGAATCACTTCCCCAGGCTGATAACATCAAGAAGTCTCTTCCCTGACAAATAGATCAAGGTAAAATATGAACCCAGGTCTTAAATCAAGCATGGTGCATATAATAATACATACAGACATACATACATGCATACATACATACATGTGTGGCAGGGGGGAGGATCGGGGCATGTGTGTGTATAAAAGTTCTTAGATTGAGGTCTTTCCCATGATTACACTCAATATATTTCTTTTAATTATTAAATTGTTATTCAAGGAATATGTAAAATGATAATCAAATTAAAATTGAATTTAAATTAAAATTAAAATCTAATTTCTAAAATTATACACTTAAAGTAAAAATCAAGGATTCAACTGCTTTAATATGTGTCACATATTGTTTTGTTTGTGGTCCAGTGGATATTGGCTCGGAATGAGAAACCGGGGAGCCGAGTTCGAATTCCAGTTGAATCCATTGTATTCACTTACACGCAAATACCCTTGGGAAAGGTATTAATCCATCTCTTCCTTCCAGTTATGGGTTAAATAGCAGGACAGATTGGGTTCTATAGCCTTGGTCGGCAACCAGTCTACTGCAGAAAGCAATGGCAACCTACTGCAGGATAATCTTCTGCCCAGTCAGTTGTGTCTCTTTCGAGACATGATCACCCATGCGTGTATCACGTATGGCACTTAACTGACTGACTGAATATAATAGTTGGAAAGATAATTAAAACTTCTACTGGGCATAAAGTGGGGGATCAGTTTTCTATTGTTATGAAGTAAGAAACTGATCCCCCACTAAATACTTCTTAATAATATAATACATCTCTTCCCTCTTTAGCTATGAGTCAAATAACAGGACAGACTGGGTTCTATAGCCTTGGATGGCAACCAGTCTACCACAGAAAGCAATGGCAACCTACTGCAGGATAATCTTCTGCCAAGTCAGTCATGTCTCTTTCGAGACATGATCGCCCAAGCGTGTATCACATATGGCACTTAACTGACTGACTGATTGTTTTGTTAATAATTAATTAGGATTTGTTTGATCATTATCAAAATATGCCAAAATAAAGATTTTTTCAACTTATACAAATATTAAATAGTGCACAACGAATGCTGGTGGTAATAACAAGACAATGCTCAATATAAAATAATGGAGCTCTGTTATCATTGAGCACTGCACTGTTTTATTCAGCACTTACTGGGCGTTATTTCTATTTATTTATTTATTTATTTATTTACAGTTGAGCACTGATATAGGTAGAGTAATATTCTATATTTATTTATTCCAAATCATTGTGTGTGTGTGTGTGTGTGTTTGCGCGTGATGTTTAAAGTGATATGAATATCTTGGATTAATAAAAATGCATCATAAAAAATTTCTCTTTGCTTGCATTTGAATACGAAACTATGTGCAGATATGAAAAAACTTTGAGACTTGATCTATGACAGAAGAAATTCCACTTGAAGATATGAAATAGACTTTGCCAGGCAGTCTGTTCTTTTATCGCCAAGCAATAAGGCAAGCTGGGCTAAAAAGTGGTTCCCTTTTACCTGAAGGACGTAGGAAGGGTGCATATTTTTCTTTAATAAGATTTCTCAAATGTTCAGGCCTGTAGATGAAAATAAATAAATGTAGTTTAATATATAAACTGAGCACATGTATTTAATTACATGCATCCACTAAAAATAATGTTTAAAGTGATATATTTTTAAAAAAGTTTACTCTAAATATGAATCACTCATTCAGTAAAATGAATTAGAGCACTCTGGCTATTGGGCACGTATAATGATAATATATGCACTAAAAATTCTGCCTTCTTCCACCGAACACCCATAGCCCAGTGGTAGAATTGCCAACTGACGCCAATTCGATCAGGGTTCAATCTTGGGTTAAAAAGCAATCAGAATCTAACCGTACTGATGAGCTGTGATACAGCGAAACAGATCTGTCTGCGGATGACAATATATATATATATAAACTGTTAGGGAATCAATTTATAGTGCCTGACAATACAAAGTGATTGAAACCATGGTAATATAATGATCTTTCTAATTTTAATATATGTATAAGTTGAAGATCAAATGCAGATCAAATATGGATCATAATCCAACATGATGATAATATAAACAACACATGGGAAACTTTTATGTATCTAACACATTTCACTTTTATTAAAGCTTCAAAGAGATTGAGAAAAAACAAACAAAAAGACAGAACTTTAGTATTTTAGATTTTGTTTAATGTGATTTGATCCAAACAAAATTGAAAATACCAAAGTTTCTATCTTTTTGTCTTTTTGTTTTCTCAATCTCTGATGAAGCTTTAATGAAAGTGAAACCTGTTAGATTGACATGTTTCCTGTTTGTTCTTTATCTTAGCATCTTGTCAGATTCTGATTGAGATATTTGATCTATCTTTAACATTATATATACACACAGTGTGCAATAGTTGAAATGTCATCTAAACGAAAATAACACTGACATCTCATTTTAACAGATATAATTACCAAAATTACACAAAATTATCTTGAAATACAAAAGAGTAAATTTATTCAATAAAATTGCCATTGGCTTCAACTATGACTTCCAGACAACTTCAGAATCTCCTGCAACCCTTCTTGATGCTTTTCTTGTTTATGTTGATGAATGTTGCTATGATCCTTGCCTTCATTTTTGTTGCTAAAAGGAGTTTTGTTGGTTTCTTGCTTAACTTCACCCCCCCCCCCCATATAATAATCAAGGGGTTGCAATCTGGAGAGTTAGGTGGCCTGACATAAGGAGTGATGTGGGTGCAGAAATTGTCTGACAGCTATGACTGGGTTCTTCTGTTTGTGTGGCATGGTGCAGTCTTGTTGCCAGACATAGGATTTTCCAGCAGTCACTAGTTTGACCCAGGTCACCACTACCTCATCAAGGTACATGATGTAGGCTTTCGAGTTGAATATGAGTCCCTCATCAACAAATTTGAGAGTTCTTTTTTATTCAGAGCAAGTTTTCAGAGCTGCTGTGCCTTCATAACCAATATTGAATGCATTCAACTCTTTCTGAATCATCTGCGCTGTCCTCAGATTAACACCCAAAGACTTTCTGCTGAAGTAAATCACATCATGAGGCTCTTTTTCTCACAGTTGGTGCCCAACTGACCCTACCAACTGTGCTTTCAACAAAATCAAAACAGACAACATACATGTGTGAAATCAAAAATATAAAATAGCACAAATTAGCACATTGCACCCTCTATACATGCACACACACACACACACACACACACACACACACACACACACACACACACACATAGTTATTTGCAGACAGATCAGTTTCACTGTATCACAGCTCATCAGTACAGTTTGACATCTGATTGCCTTTAGCCAGGATTGAAACCTGACCAAATTGACATCAGTCAGTAATTCAGCATACTTTTAGCATGTTATATACTATGTAAACATATGCTAGTAGCTGAGAGTGTTCTAATTCATTACTGAATGAACGATGCATAGATGCTTGAGTAGCTACTGTTTTTTCAAAGCCTATCATTCTTCCAGAGTGCTCATTCAGGGTGTGAGATATAGAAAATTTGTGTATTTAGGTAGCAAATTCTTTTTTAGGCATGTCTGATTAAATAAATTACAAACATTTTTTTAATAAAATCTGTTCATACTCATGGATAATCTAACATGTATTATAATTAAAGTATGTGAGAAATGTGCTGTAACTTTGGAAGTTGGTTTTATTTTCCATTTCCCAAGTACTTTCAATCTTTTTCTGGGATCATCTTTCAGGGTGCAAGTAGTAGTAACAATTAGTAGTAACAAAATGACTATAAAACTGTGTTGCTATATATTAACTATAATTTTTTCTTTCTGCTTTAAATGAAACAGTTGATAGTTTCTTGGTGTAGGACAGTTGTGTTGATGATTATCATTTTTTATGTTATGAATGTAGATAGAAATGTTGTAGATGTCTCAAAATGGAGAACTGGTCAGACATCTGCAATGTAAGACTTCTTGTTAATGTAGTTGCCATAAATCTAGCATATATATTTGTTTTCTTGTTGGAGATACATTCTCCCAAGAGACATTTGAATTGATACTACTACTTGAACCTCTGAAGATGATCCTGGAAAGAGGATTGAAAGTACTTGTGAAATGAAAAATAAAAACAACTTCTAAAGTTACAGTGCATTTTTCACATCATTTAATTATAATACATGGAAAATTATCTGTGAACATAAATGGATTTTATTAAAAATAAGCAGACATAATGTTTGTAATTTGTACATGTTCTAAACTATAAGTTATAATAAATATCTATCTATCTATCTATCTATCTATCTATCTATACATTTTTCCTCAAGTGTAATTGAAACCTTTTCAGTCAGCACCTCATGATTTCATGATGCTTGAAACTGAGAGTTATGTTTCCAGTGAAAAAAGAAATTTACATTTATTATTAATAGAAATCAATTTTATTTCTCTTGTTATATATATAAAAAATAATACAAATAAAATTTGTCACTTAATTGAGTGATGTTAAATCTAACATCTCAACATAATACTCTTTTAAATTTAACAATAAATTTTAACATTGAGTTCTCTTTGGAGTTAGTCTCTATTGGAATTTATCTTACCAAATTTCAAGGATTCTACTTTATAATTTGCTCCTTATATACCATAAGTTGATCTCTCTTTGGAAAATTCCGTTTTTGGATATTATTATAAATCTAAAATTTTCTATGGCAGGATGGATAAATTTACTCCAGAATATTCCCTAAAAAAATATTCCTTATCCCTCCTTATATTCCTTCACTCTAGAACTTACAGAAAAATAAGTGAATTCATTAAAAGACTAAGATGAAATTTCACTTGACTTCATCTGGATGAATTTGAAGCATTCATTGTTGTATGAATTTGGTCTGACGAGTGGCTGGGCTGTGAAAAATGGATTTGTAAAAATATCTAACTTTTGTTTCTTGATTATAATACTTTGTTAGATTTAACAATAGATTTTAACATTGAGTTCTCTTTGGAGTTAGTCTTTATTGGAATTTATCTTACCAAATTTCAAGGATTCTACTTTATATATATATATTAAAATATATGTATTAAAATATATGCACATATATATATTAATAAATATGCATATTATTCTGTGTGTATAGCATGACTTGGAGTTTCATGTGTTATGCAATCATCAGGTGCATATTTCAAATTGACATTTTAATAGATTTGAATTTAAGTTCACTTGATGTTCATGGGAATTAAATCTTATAAAGTTAATTTACTGCTTTTTCAATAACAATATTAAAAATTTAAATATTCTAAGGTTACATGTCAATAAAAATTTAAAATTTAAATTTAAATTTAAAATTTAAAATTTAAATTAAAAATATAAAAAATAATAAAATGCAAGAGAAGAAATAAAATGGGCATAAACCATGAGACTTTAAATTTAGAATTTAAATATTCAAATATTACATGTACATAAAAATATTACATGTACATTAAAATTTTAAATAAAATCAATAGTAATAATAATGAAAATAAAAGAAAAATGAAAAGAAAAATTAAGAAGTAAAATTTAGAATTAAAAATTAAACAATGTAGGGAGCAAAAATATTTGGGTTTAATTCATAATTGTTAAAAATAATATAGTGGGGGAAAAAAGAAAGAAAGAAAGGAGCAAATGGAGTGAACTTAAATTAAAATCTATTAAACTGTCAGTTTGAAATATGCACCTGATGATTGCATAATGCATGAAACTGTGAGTTGTGCCGTAGATGTAGGATAATATGCATATCTATTAATATATACATAATACAGCTCTGTTCATATATTGAGCACTGTTTTATTAACACCAGAATAATAATACTATAAATATGTGCACCCTCTTCTCATGTCTATTTATGAATTTACATCAATATATATATATATATATATATATATATATATATATACTACCACCATAATTATTAAGCCACCCCAGTTTTTTAAAAGAATGATGTATTTCATACTATTTTTAGTATTTATTGCTAAGTGGATAATTCTAAATGAATATAGAATGGTTCTTTTGTTATTATTACTTTGCAAAATTTTACAAGGCAAGGAAGCAAAGATGAACTTGTCTGAATCACCCTAAATTTTCTTCATTCTTTCATTGATGAAAACACAATAGAGGTAATTATTAAATATTTATAAATGAATTCATTTGATGCACATGTTATTGTGCAATATTAACAAAAGAACCATTCTATTTTCATTTACAATTATTCATCTGGCAATAAATACTAACAATAGTATGAAATGGTATGAAATACATCATAGTTTTAAAACACTGGGGTGGCCTAATAATTATGGCCGGTAGTATATATATATATATATATATATATATATATATATATATATATGACATTAGCTTTCATGGAGTCTTTAGTATGGGGAACTACTGTTTGATCTCTTGATAATGCTCCAAATATAGTAGTAGAATAGTTAGTAGTTTTTCATGGTATTTGAATCAGGTGTATGAAAAGACCACATAAGTTGGGTGACATGATTATAAAGATTCTAATTTAGCCATTCCTGGGTCAAATTGGGAGAGAGCAAAATCCTTCTTGAAAAACATACACCTGTCATTTTGGATCAACTCTTGAACATACTGTTTAACACTTCCATACTGGAAGACATGAAGTGGCATGACATACCTTTGATTGGTTATGACCCCCAGGATTGTCACAGAAAACATACCTCCCTGTGAGTATCTCTACTCTATAGATATGTGCAGAGCCATCTGTCATTTCTTCTGTTCATCAGGATACAGTCAATGTGTGTGTGTGTGTGTGTGTGTGTGTGTGTGTGTGTGTGTGTATGCATGTGCGTGTGTGTGTGTGTGTGCATGTGCAAGTGTGTAAGAGTTTATAAATGTATTTTTTGCATGTGCATATTTAAATGTATTTTGATTGTTTTGTTATAATTATTGTTGTTGATTAATTAACAGTCTCACTAAACTGAAAAGAGAGATAAAACCAAGTAGTACTGATATAGTTAATAATAATAGAAATAATAATAATAATAATAATAATAATAATTTGAGGGTACTTGCTATTACTCTGTCCTCAAAAATGGCCACCAGACATATGTTGTGATTATGCTAATGCAAGAAGAAATAAGTTTTAAATCAGAACTACTGCCTGCCCTTTTCTCTCATCACTGAAATAATAATAATAATAATAATAATAATAATAATAATAATAAATTGTCTTGTTAAGTACAGCCCACACACTAAGGAGAACTTTGTCTATGTAATGCTAGGGATGTTAGGGAGATATGAAAAAACATGAAATGGAGTCATAACAACACACCACGACCTGCTTTAGGTCTTCCCGCAGACTTAGTAGGTTATGCGATCATAGCAGAAATTGAAATATGATGAAAAATGACAACATAATAATAATAATAATAATAATAATAATAATAGAGATCCAAGTCACATCAACACCACTATAACTACAACAGAGTCTGTGCTCATCTCTCTTTAATGAAATAATAATAATAACAATGATAATAATTAAACAAAATTGTAAATATTTTCACCTCACCTCACCCCGCCCACGTTTTCAAATAGATGATGATCATCATGGTGGAGGTGTTTGAAATATGACACCCTTATTCTACTGACAACAGTTGTATAATCACTTGTTTTTCCTTTCCTTTTTTTCTTTAATTATTATTAATAATAAAGTTCCTGGTCTGTAAATCCAAAAGTTTTACCCTTTCATTCATCATTCATGATTTAATAATGGCAAAAAAATATCTCTTGAAAAGATTTCACGTTCACTGGCACGTGTAGCATGAGGATAAACCTAAATATTTCTTCTTTTTTCTCCTTCATTCCTTTTCTCTCTTCTCCTTTATTTTTCTCTCTTCTTCCTTTTCTCATTTCTTCCTTTTCTCTCTTCTTTTTTATTTTTCTCTCTTCTTCCTTTTCTCCTTTCTTCCTTTTCTCTCTTCTTTTTTATTTTTTCTCTTCTTTCTTTTCTCCTTTCTTCCTTTTCTCTCTTCTTTTTTATTTTTCTCTCTTCTTCCTTTTCTCCTTTCTTCCTTTTCTCAATTCTCCTTTATTTTTCTCTCTTTTTTCTCCTTTTTTCCTTTTCTCTCTTCTTTAATTTTTCTCTCTTCTTCCTTTTCTCTTTTCTTCCTTTTCTCTCTTCTTCCTTATCTCCTTTACTTCTTTTCTCTCTTCTCCTTTATTTTTCTCTATCTTCCTTTTCTCCTTTCTTCCTTTCCTTTCTTTTCCTTTATTTTTATCTCTTCTTCCTTTTCTCTTTTCTTCCCTTTCTCTCTGCTTTTTTATTTTTCTCTCTTTTTCTCCTTTCTTTCTTTTGTCCCTTCTTCCCTTTCTCTCTTTTTCCTTTTCTCCTTTCTTTCTTTTGTTCATTTTTCTCTTTCTTTCTTTTTCTTTTTCTCCTTTCTTTTTTTGTCCCTTCTTCCCTTTCTCCCTTCTTCCTTTTCTCCTTTCTTCCTTTTCTCTCTTTTCCTTTATTTTTCTCTCTTCTTCCTTTTTTTCGCTGAGAGAAAGTTTGGTATTTTACTAAAGAGGAATTGGTCATAAGAAAGTCTCTGCTTAAAAGTTTACTTATGGAACCTGATAGCCAAAAAATGAAAGCCATTACTTGAATTGGTAGACCAAAGCTGAACTTTTTCAAATGAACATGATTATATCATTGATATTAATGATTATGACAATAGTTAAAATAAATATACTTATAAAACAAGAAATAACTATAAGAGAATTGATGCTGCTGTTACTGATATTAATGATGATGATGATGATGATGAAGAATAACAAATTGTATAGTTTCATTTATTTCTATAAAGATAACAATTAAGAATAATTAACTAAGATAAAGATCACTATTAGCTATGTTAAAACCAGAATTTAATTATAAGAATAACAAAGGAAAAAATCTTTAAAATAAAAAATTTAAATATGATTATATAAAATGATTAAAAATATATTTGGTAATAAGAAAGTGATACTAAATGATAATAAAAAAAGTTAAGAATAAAAAATATGCACACAATAAAAATAATAAAAATTATTAGAAAATCAGTATTTAATAATAAAGTAACATTTGATAACAAAAAGTTATTAAAAATTTAGTTCTTAATAAAAATAATATCAAAATAACAGGAGCCCTAACTCTGGTAGTTAGGAGCCCTAACTCTGGTAGTTAGGAGCCCTAACTCTTGCGTAGCGTCAAGAGCGGCTGCTCTGATCAACAGTTGTATAATATCGGGGTTCTTGTAGTGCCATGTCGTGCATGGATAGGTGTCCTTGCAAGCGCTTTCGGTGGGCAACCCCGAGGCCACACCTTGTTGCAGCCCTAGCCAGTTTCCCTCCCAGCACAGATCGTGGGTAATGACCGCCTGTATCCTCTACCCTAGGTCCCTTTCTATAAACAAAAAACATGACGAAACAAATCAGAAATGACCCTAAACCAGTTAAATCCAAACCACCTAAGCCCATTAACCTCTCCTTCACTAATATCCGAGGCATTCGTACTAACTTTCCTAGTGTAGAAGCGTTCCTGCATGAAAAGTCCCCTGACATCCTTGCGCTCTGCGAAACTAACCTCAACTCAGCTATTCCCTCCTCTGACCTCTGCATCCCTGGCTATCTTCCCCTTTTAAGGAAGGATTCCACTGTCCACATGCATGGGCTGGGTGTTTATGTCAGTGAACACCTCCCCATAACAAGGGTGACTTCACTCGAATCTGCTGACCACCAATACATATGTTTCCGCTTGTCTCTCCTCAGTTCGGTTAGCTACCTATTCTTCATTTACCATTCTCCCTCCTCTCCTGACTGCTCCCTACTAGATAGCATTGCCGACGACATAGATAAGGCTATTTCCTATCACCCATTTGCCCACATATTTGTATTTGGAGACCTCAATGCCCATCACTCTGAGTGGCTTGAAAACGCCGTTACTGATTCAGCGGGCATTCACGCCATGAACTTTGCTATTTCCCAATCCCTTACGCAAGTGGTGGACTTCCCCACTCGCTTCCCAAGCACACCCTCGGGTCATTCCTCACTGCTGTAGTCTCCCTCAGTATTTCTTTCCAATCTCACTCCCCCCAGGAGCCCCCTACTTATAGAACCTCCTACCTCTACCAAAAAGCTGACTGGGATGCCTTTCGCGATTTCCTCTGCGACGTCCCTTGGGGAAAAGTGTTTGACCTATCAGTTGATGACTGTGCCTCTGAGGTCTTGTCATGGGTGAAAGCTGGCATTGATGCCTTCATACCCACCAGGAAGTATTGCTTAAAATCTCATTCCTCTCCGTGGTTCTCTCCGGCCTGCTCAGCCGCCATTGCCCACAGGAACCATTACTTCCGTCTATTCCAGAGACAGCCAACTGATCACAATAGGCGCCTGTTCACATCTGCTCGCAGTGAGTGCAAGAGAACCCTAAATGATGCCAAACAGTTGTTTGCTGAGAGAATGCGACAGCACATAGCTGACTGCAAGTTCGGCCCCAAGGACTATTGGAGGATTTGTAAACAAGTGCTCAACAATAGGAAATCCTCAATACCTCCTTTAATCCATGGATTTGATGTTCTCACATCATCTGCGGACAAAGCTGAGTGCTTTGCCTGCAGATTCTCATCCAACTCCACATTCGACTCGTCCAGAGTGCACCCACCCGACTTCCCTATTAGAACTGAGGCCAAACTGCATGACGTATATATTACCCCGACAGTAGTATCCCGAGTAATTTCAAAACTCGACCCCCATAAGGCATGTGGAGACGATGGAATCCCGGTGATAGTCCTTAAGAGGTGTGCCCCTGAACTTTCCCCTGTCCTCTCTAAACTGTTTAACTACTGCCTTTCTGCTTCCTGCTTTCCTGCATGCTGGAAATTCTCCTCAGTCGTTCCTGTCTTTAAGAACTGTGGTGAACCCTCGGACCCATCCAACTATCGCCCTATCAGTCTTCTACCGATATTCGGGAAAGTATTTGAGGCTATAATCAATGCTGAAATAGTTCATCATCTCACCGCCCACAAACTGTTCTCTGACAGGCAATATGGATTCCGATTTGACAGGTCCACAGCCGACCTGCTAACAACTGTAACGGAGTACATGCTACAGGCCCTTGATGAGTCTGACGAGGCTCGCGCGGTTGCTCTGGATATCTCCAAGGCTTTCGACCGGGTTTGGCACCCTGGCCTCCTATGCAAACTACGTGGTTATGGTATTACTGGTCGCCTGCTTGACCTAATCCAATCTTTCTTAAATAACCGCAAAATGAAGGTCGTTCTGAATGGGCGTGCCTCTTCGTCCTACAGCACGAATGCTGGTGTCCCACAAGGCTCTATCCTGGGCCCGACGCTCTTCCTTATTTTCATCAACGACCTCCCAGATGAGATCAAGTCCCAAGTAGGCATCTACGCAGATGACACTACAATATACTCTCGCTCCAGTAAGAAACCTGTCGTGGCGGACAGACATAATCTCGCTGCTGACCTTGAGCGGGATCTACACTCTGTGGTGAAATGGGGCAAGAAGTGGCTTGTCAACTTCAATTCCTCTAAGACCAAGCTGTTGTCTGTCAGCCAACCTCTTCTGCCTCCCATAAGCATGGACCAGATGATTCTCCCAGAGAGTAATACACTACGCCTCCTCGGACTTACCCTGTCCTCAGACCTCAAATGGAAGCACTATATTGAATCCATAGCAAAATCTACTGCTAAGAAGATTGGGTCACTATGTCGATCCAGGATGTTTTTTCCACCTGAATCCATCCTGCGTATATACAAGTCAACCATCTGTCCGTGCATGGAGTACTGCTGCCATTTATGGTCAGGTGCCCCTGCCGTTCTCCTCAGTGTTCTTGACAAGCTCCAAAGGAGAGTCTGTAATGTGATAGGTACTGATCTGGCGACTCGACTGCAGCCACTTTCCCATCGTCGAAATGTGGCCTCCCTCTGTCTCTTCTATAAATACTTTCATGGCTTCTGCTCGGATGAGCTTAAGTCACTGATGCCTCCTCAACAGGTGTTTACCCGTGCAACCAGACTGGCAACTGGGTCCCACCCATTCACAGTCAGGTTAGCCAAATGCAAACGACAATTCTACTCCTGCAGCTTCCTCTCTCGCACTTCCCGCCTGTGGAACTCACTCCCGTATTCTTGCTTTCCTGATGGCTACGACCTCCAGAAATTTAAAAGCAAAGTTAATACTCACCTACTAACCACTGGACTCTAGCTCTCTCCCCTCCCCTGTATAATCTTCACTTTCTCTCCGCCCATGTATCTGTCATTGCACCTGCTTTCTCAGCTTTCTATTGTTCCTTTCTAACTAGCTTGTACTCCTCACTCTTTTCTAATTAATCTTTCTACATTTATGTAACCCCCTGCACATCAGTGGCGTTTCTGCCTTGCTCGGGGTGAAATGATTAAAAAAAAAAAAATACAAAATCAGAACTTAACAAATAAAAAATGACAAAAGAAACTGGGTTCAATAATAAAAATAATAAAAACTACACCTAATAATAAAAATTAATAAAGATAAGAAAAATACTTAATCATAAAAATAATTATAAATCAGCACTTAATAAAAATATAAATTAACAAAATGTACCAAAAATCCACACTTATTAAAAATATAAAAAATTCACTTAATAAAAATAATAAAAATCAAAAGCTACAACAATAAAATGATAAAACAAAATTATAAAGCAACAGAATAATAATAATAATAATAATAATAATAATAATAAGAAGAAGAAGAAGAAGAAGAAGAAAAAGAAGGAGAATTAATTACTAATTACTAATAATTGTTCTGTAAATAATAAAAAAAAATAATTGTTTAATAACATAATACAGGGATAATTTAGAAATCAATGGACATTTGATAATTTTAATCTGTTTCTAAACATTATTTCATTATTAAATAAAAAAAAAGAATCTTAAACTGTTGGAATGAGGATGGCTGCAGTTGTTAATTTTTAAGTTATTCAGCATATTAGATGAAAAGAGTTTTTTTCAGTATAGGAGCAGTGCTCATTAGCATAATCATTTTGTATCATTATTGTTGTTGTTGATGAATGTGGTGGTGATGGTGGTTTGCCACTTAATAAAAAATTCTTTATTAATTAATGTAAAACTTTAGGTAAATGAAAGCCTTTCTTAGTTATTGAAAGAAATTAATCACTAATACAATTGTTTGTATTTCAAATAAACAAGGATTTTCTTGGGTTTTCCTAATGTGTGCATTACTACATTTCTTAATCATTCTTAGTACTCATATTACTACTGGAATAATGGTTGTGTTTAAATGCCATATTCTTATAGGTAGGGCGTTTGTCAAATTCTCTTACTAAAATGTTTTTATCAGACAGTATCTGTAAGATAACATTGATATTTCTAAGATAACATATTGTAACTATTTACACTACTTACATTGTTTGGGGATGTGCGTTGTGGGGCATTGGATATCGGCTCGGAATGAGAAATCGGAGAACCGAGTTCGAATTCCAATTAAATTCATTGCATTCACTTACACGCAAATACCTTTGGGAAAGGTATTAATTCGTCTCTTCCTTCCAGTTATGGGTTAAATAGCAGGACAGATTGGGTTCTATAGCCTTGGTCGGCAACCAGTCTACTGCAGAAAGCAATGGCAACCTACTGCGGGAAAATCTTCTGCCCAGTCAGTCATGTCTCTTTCGAGACATGATCGCCCATGCGTGTATCACGTATGGCACTTAACTGACTGACATTGTTTGGATAGTTGTCTTCATTTGTATTGTTATTCACAACTTTTCAGCCATTGTACATTCTGGCCTTCTTCAGCTGATATACATTGGGATTTCAAACCAAACCTTTTATCTAGTCCACTGTTGACAGTGAACTAAAAAAAGTTTCAGTTCAAAATGCCAACAAATATCAACTGAAGAAGGCCGGAGTGTACAACAGCTGAAATGTGAATATCACAATAAAGATGAGTACAAAAGTCTGAACAATATAAATATGTAGATAATATTGATGTTCTTTGAAGTATTTTATGATAGTATCTCACCTATTCCCTTTTTTTATGTGTATTTGATATGAATGGATAAGTTCTAGTGCAACACCATCACCTTCTAGAAGTGGTGGTGTTTTTTTTTCATACCATTTTTGTCTCTGTGGTACATTATAATGTTGGCATATCTTCCAGTATTTCAGTGAATGTATTGTACTGCACTATCATGTCTATATTTAAATTCATTTGGTGCTAGGTTAGAGCAGCCAGACATTAGATGATCAATAGACTTTGGGTCTACTGTACAGAAAAATCACTTTCAATCTATTTCTACTACTGCTACTCCTTTTGCAGACATTATTATTATTGTTGTTGTTGTTGTTGTTGCTGTTTACTTGATTTACATTTGATACAATCCTTTACAAAATCTTTTACCTGAGACCTGAAAGAAAAGGAGATTTTTACTTGAAAAGTAATTGAACACATTACATTGAGAAAGTTTCCTATCTATTTTGAGCAATGCTCATCATGACAAGCTTTTCATCTCACTTAGTGACAAGTTTTCTGGGACTTTCTTAATGTTTGTATTAATTTTCTTTTTAATTATTCCAAGTGCTTCTATTCTTCTTTATGTGTTGTGTCTCTTCAGGACGTGGGCGATCATGGACTTTCACTTGACTCAGTATCTTGTCGCTCTCAAAATTTGTCTCTCTCCCAAACCCTGCTCTGCCATCCATTTGCTCAGGCCTATCAAATAGGTCTCACACTGCTTTTCCCTGTCTCTCTTTCCCTCTATCTGTTCTGTGAGTATTAAATTCTTCAGGCCCACCTTCCTCACTACATGTCATAGAAACTTCATTTGTCTCTTCTTTATGTTAATTATGAGTTTTCTCCTCGTTTCCATCCTCTCCAACACCTTGTTGTTAGTCACATGTTCAGTCCATGGTATCCTCAGCATCCTTTTGTAAAACCAAATTTCTGCTTCCTGAAGCCTCTCCTTCATCCTTAAGAAAATTGTCCAACATTCACTGCCATACAGAGGGACAGACATCACATAGCAATCCAGCATTCTTTTCTTTGTTTCCTATGAGATTTTTCTGTCTTTCAGTATTCTGGCTAGCTTTTGAAATGTGTTCTTGGTCATGCCAATGCATCTTTGGATCTCAATATCACACTTTCCATCCATTGCCAGCACACTTCCCAGGTATTTAAATTTCTTTACTTGTTTTATTTTAGGTTCTCCAACCTGTAGTTGACATTTTGAGGTTTTCTTTTTGCTGATGTCCATATATTTAGTGTTCTTGAAGTTTATGCATAGTACTTTCTTCTTGCTTTCTCTTGCTAGTTTCTGTAGAAGGTCCTGCATTCTTCTTTCTATGTCTGCAATCAGCACTGTGTCATCTATGCCAGTGACAAATTCTGGCAAGGATTTTATTTCTCTCAGAATTCTTTTGCTGTATAAGTTGAATAGATCTGATGAGGAGATACATCCTTGTCTTATGCCCCTTTCTATTTTTGTAGATCTGCTGAATTCACTCCCTAGCCATATGCAAGTGGTTTACTGTCAATATATATTCTTGATTATCCTAACATCTTTTCTGAAAATGTCAAGGTTGTCAAGCATCTCTTTGTGGTGTACTTTGTTAAATGCCTTTTTGTAGTCTACGAAGCACAGATAGAGTTTGTTCTGCATTTGTATTGCTCTTTCAGATAGCATTCTGAGTATGAATATTGCAATCCTTGATCCAGTATCTTTAACAAAGAAATATTCTTCTTGTCTTATCTTTTGCCTAATACTGCTGCACACTCTGTTCATCAGAATCTGGATGAAGCTGATTGTTCAGTGGAGTTCACATTCCTTTGCACCTGTCTTCTTAGGGAGTGCTATGAAAATTGATCCGCTTAGGTCCTCTGGTATATTGCCACTCTTGTAGATTTTGTTTATTATTTCAATGAGCCTGTCTATGCCAAAGTCTTCTAAGGGCATCAACATCTCTATCACAATTTAATCGGGTCCTGCTGCTTTATTTCTGTTCAGTTTGGCCATTGCTCCTATTATTACTGGATTTTAATTTGTGCTTAATTAGCATATTCTTGCAACTTCCACTTCTAAGTCCTTATATTTTGAAAGTTTATCAAACTCTTTTACTGGGATATTCTTATCAGATGAAATGGCAGTTTATATGAAATAACATTGGTCTGCTGGTCTGTATATTGCAACAATTATTTGCAGTGAAGTTCCTGTAATATTTGAACCTTCTTGCTCTGCTTTTAGTTTATGTCTTTGTACAGTATTTTTGTATGGGGGAGGTTATAATACTGGCACATCTTTCAGCACAAATATTTCCCTACCTTATCACGACTATACATTTGGAGAAAGCTTAAAACATCCAGATAATAAATTGCCAATAATTTCCTCAATGTTTGTACAAAACCAATATTTTAGATTGGACATACACATTAAAATATGTACCTGGTAGGATCTTGGTATTTTTTCATCTTGAGTGAATCCTTCTGTTTCTGGATTTAACTCACATCTCTACAATCAATGATGGGCAAAATTTTGTCAACATTTGGTTCTTATGCTTACAATAGGTATCAGCCATATAAGGGTCTTTTTACTTTTCAGGTTAGTTAGGTATTTATGGTTTTTTGTCTGGTACTTTTTGGCTTCAACTCTTGATATTTTGCTTCCTATTTCATCAATAGTAGTGACATAGTGATGCTTGGTGATGCTCGGGTTCAACTCCTTGATTGTATGACCCCAAGAATAAAGTAGGGGTGGGTCCTTGTACTGAGAAATGTGAGAAAGGGAAACATTTTAAATATGTAAAAACAGATGAAACATGAAATAAAAACTTTATTCAAATTAGATATAAACTAAATTATTATTTCACTCTTCGATTGGATATCCTCCTGATACCCAGGGTCATTGCAACCTCTGTCACCCATCACTTCTGCTCCATATTGGGCAAGTGGTATATATATCCTTCCTGTTCTAATTCATGAATCACTGTTTCTTTGTCAATTTTTACATTTCTAGTTTAGAATTTTTTTCTTTTGAATGTTGTGATATCCCATAGCAATATCATTGCTATTTTTTATTGTTCTTATGCAATATGTAATTGATTATCACTCTTGAAAATTTATCAGATGATTAATTAATCTATCAGATATCTGACAGCCATAAATTGTGTTATTTATTTAATTTGATGATGAACATTAATGCAGTACAGAACAACAGAGGTAAAAGGGTTTCTTATTTTTTTCATTATTACACCTCACTCAAGGCAATAAAACCACTAAATCTCCATGAAAAATGCCTCTATTGATGTATGGAAATTGTTGCATTTGATTTCATCAATAAGATGGTTTAGTGAGAAAGTAATTATCCAATTTTTTATGATTAATTTTAACAAATTAGTGAGAAGCAACAAAATCTTCATTTTAGTATTTGTCTCATCCAATCATTTCAGAAAACTATCAAATGCTTTTTCTATAGTCTTAGCAATTAGTGATTTAGTTTCTATTTTTTGAATGATAGTTTTCCAGTAATAAGATGGTTGATGAGGAGGAGAAGTAAGAGGAGGAGAAGGAGGAGAATGAGGATTCATCCATTTGAATGAAAATCACCCACAATGTCTTTCTGGTTCATCACTGGTAATTGAGTGAAAGTATGCCTCCTCAAATATCCAGTACCTTTCTTTGTCTTCTCACAAACCCAATCCTTGTTAGAGTCTGAAAATAGGGGAAAAAGGAAAAGCTTGCATTGTGTTAGTAGAATTGATTGTAATGGAAGTTATATCTAGTCTCCTCCTCCTCTTCCTCAAAATCATCATCAACATTTTTTGGTGTGATAATGATGATAATAATTTTTGCAGTATCATTGGTAGTGGGGTATCAAAACACTTAAAAAAATGTTTGCGCATATGTGTGTGTGTGTGTGTGTGTGTGTGTGTGTGTGTGTGTGTGTGTGTGTGTGTGTGTGTGTGTGTGTGTGTCTGTCTGTCTATCTGTCTGTGAATGTTCTTTATCTATATGTGTGAGTGAGTGTCTGTGTGTGTAAATTTTATTGACTGAAAATTGCAACATGATAAACAAAAAATATACCTGCATTAATTAACTTAAATAATCCTGAACTAGCATTCATTGTGTGTTAAGCAGATACATTATTAGGTGAATTAATGAATGAATGGGAGAACATATACGATAACTAATATCATTAACTAAATAATAACTAATATTATTAAAATTCTGACAAGCAAGAATGTTTCAAAATGTTCTGAAATTTTATTTACTAATTATTTATTATTCTTTCTTCTTAATATGTTTACCTATCATCCAGTTCACATTTCTCTTTGGTCTTTTGAACAGAAGTGGAAGTTTATTCCTTGTTTACTGCTTAGGATTGGGTTTTCAATTTCTTCTTAAGCCTACTTAAACTCCATACTTCTAACACCTCCACCTAAACTCTGGAATATTATTTACTAATTATTCTATCTTCTCAATAGGAATATATAGATTTACCTATTGTTCGGTTTATACTTCTTTCTCAGTTTTTTGAACAGAAGTGGAAGTTTATTCTTTGTTTCCTGTTTAGAATTGGGTTTCTGGTTTCTTCTAAAGTTTACCTCAACTCTACAGTTATATCTCCATATTTGGTCTTTTGAACAGGATTAGAGATTTATTCCTTGTTTCTTGTTTAGGATTGGTTTTCTGGTTCTTTTTAAAGTCTACATCAACTCTACAGTTCTAATATCTTCATCTGAACTCAGAAATTTTATTTACTGTTTATTTATTTTTCTTTAGGCGGAGAAGAAAGATTTACCTATCAACCGATTCACCCTCCTCTACAGTCTTTTGGACAGGAGTATAAGTTTATTTCTTGTTCCCTGTTTAGGATCAGGTTCCTGGTTCTTCTAAATTTTTTTCATTCTTTTTTACTCCCAGTAACTCCTTGTATCTTAGTGACATTATCACCTCGCATTGAGCAAACTGATTAAAAAAAAAAAGAAAAAGAATTTTTCTTTAAAAGAAAGATTTACTTATACATAATCAAATTTCTATCATGATGTTTTATAATAGTTTTAAAACTTATGAAATAATAATGTACACAGTAGTAATAGATAAATATGAAATATTTAAGAAAACACATTTATAAATATTTTACTATACACACACATACACTCACCCACACACATATATATACTATTTTTATATGCACACACACACACACACACACACACACATATATATATATATATATATATATATATATATATATACTGCACCAGGTTCATTAAAAATAGGAACAGCGACCGGGATACAACAGCAGAAAAAAACAGCCACAATGAGTGAAGATGGCATAATGGCATCCTCACGAAACTTTTAAGTTGGCATGAACCTGCTCAGTTAAAGTGACAAGTTCTTTGGCCTAAAACTATGTGTATATATATATATATATATATATATATATATATATATATAATAGCAATATATATATATATATTTTATTTATATATACTGTTTTTTAAATTACACTTAAATACTAAAATACTCTTTACTTTGAAAAACTACTATACCAATCAATAAATAAAAATAGAATGATAAAAATAAACTAACACTAATCATGCATAAAATAATAAAATTTCTGAAAATATTTTGCAGGTATTTTGCAAAATATGAACAGAATTGAATGAACAATTAGATTTCATCAATCGACAGTACTTTTAGATACAGCAATAACACTAATTAACACTTTGTAAAATGTATTTTTATTATCGCACATAAAATTACTTTCTGTTGGTATTTAAGCACACTTAAAAATATGAACATTTATATATTATGAATCTTTCAAATGGTTAACAAAGAACATTTAATTTATTCTAGACTGTTCTAAAAATCTATACATGAAAAAATTATAGTGTGAATTAAAACAGTCATTCTTTATCCCTTTTATACTAACATTATTGTAATGCCATTTGAAGATTATCTAAACTGTTTTGAGAATATTACTAAACAGAATTAATAAAATCAAGCTACAAAAAGTTCTACATGATAATTATACAACCTACAAAATGAAAAAAATATTCAGCTAATGTTTATAATTTTGAGATTGCATTTTTATATTCCACATACAAAAGTTGAAAAGAAAATAAAGAAAGAAATCAGCTGTTCTTTAAAAATCAGATTCAAGAGACACAAGAAAATCTATATTGAAAGGGAAAATAAAATATGTAGGGTGAAGGGCTCATCTTAATTATCCACTAGGAGAAGAGTTTTAAGTAACAGGGAAAATGAGAGAAACAGCAGACATTATCCTGTCAGACAGATGTGTAAATCAGGCCAGTATAGATTTTAACATGGTGTAGTTTTCTTTGGGAGACAATTGGAGGGCATCCTATGTATAAGTACAACATCACTTTGTTATATTTGTTGCTAAGCATGATATCATTTATGCAACTCGCATTGTGGGGCTGAATAGGTTAGTATATTTGCTATCATTCTTCATCTCTTTGTCAATTTTTTGTCTCTTAAAAAAGATCTCTCTTCTCTCTCTCTCTCTCTCTCTCTCTCTCTCTCTCTCTCTCTCTCTCTCTCTCTGGATTGTATATGCGAATAAAGCAGCAGAATAGACTGAACAAATTGGGCTAACAACAAAAGCAAAATAAAGAAATAGTTCAATAGTTTGAACAACACTTGGGAAGATAATTACTTTTTTTACAATCAATGTTTTGAAATAAATAAGTATTAAGGAAGTGAAATTGGTTCTAGAACTTCCATACTAAGTAACCTATTAAATAATTTCAGGGTAATTGTTCTGATGAGCTTTCCCCTTTAGTACAGTCTTGACCTGGATTCTTGGCTTCAGACATCTTTCCCACCACCATGACATAGCTTCTTTGTGCCTTTTCTATAAATACTTGAAACCATCCTGCATATATACAAATCTACCATTCACCTGTGCATTGAGTATTGCTGCCATATCTGGTCAGGTGCTCCTGCTATCCACTGAGGTGTCCTTGACAAAATCCAAAAGAAGAATTTGTAATGTGGTTGATCCCAACTTGGCAGCTCAGATACATTATTCTTCATCTTTTTTATACTTTCTCACCAGCGAAATGTGGCTTCCCTGTGTCTCTTCTACAAATACTTTCATGGATCCACATAGAGGAAGCCACCAATTGGTCTGGTGTGTCTTAGACCTCTTTACCATAAATTACCAACAGTTTAAACAACATCAAATCAAGCCTATATAACACAATTTTTGACTCATCGTAATAACCATATCTGCTCTGAAATGTACCGTACTTGTGTTATATAGACTTGATTTGACTTTGTTTAGACTGTTGGTCATTCATGGTTGAGAGGTCTAAGATGTGCCAGACCAATTGTTGGCTTCCCCTATGTGGATAGGGGTTGCAGGTTCAAATTCTGCCAAATGACACACATTTTCGTAACAATAATTTATCATAAATAATCAGGCCCGTAGAAATAAATATATAATACTGTTTGATTATAACAGAATACCTACTTAAATATGAGTATCGATTAAAAATAATGTTCAAACAAATAATTTCAAATTATTGGTTGTTTATAACCAGTTTTGTTAATCTTCGTTAATTTCCGTAATATATATATATATATATATAGAGAGAGAGAGAGAGAGAGAGAAAGAGAGAGAGTTGACTTTAGTGATGTAGATTCTTATGTTATTTCTTCAAAGTAGCTCATGTATGTGTTAGCCAGTGATGGTGATAATGGCAAGCCCATTGCTAAGCCTTTATCCGACTGATATATGTCTGATCTTATTCTAAAGTGTGTTGTTTGTGAGCAGAAACTCAATATCTACATCAGGTTGTCTATTGGTATACTGGTACATTCTCCTAGTGATGAGTTCAAGGCCAGTCTGTCCCTGACTACTGATAGTGCTTCCACCGTGGGTACCTTGGTGAACAAACTCACCACATCTGGTCTCACTGTCTGGTTGGATTGGGTGGGAGCATCTTTGATTAGTTCTACAAAGTGAGTGGGGTTTCAGACATATAATGGTGAATTTCCTATCAATGGGTTAATTATACCCACATGGAAGCAACTCAGAGAATGGTACACATAATCTTGGTAACCAACAATTGGCCTGAGCAGAATACTGTCTTTGTGAATCTTGGGGAGACCATAGATATGAGGTAGTTTTCTGTAACATAGAAATTACTGCCTGTATGTCTTAGGCTGGAAGTGATCCTTGTTCTTAATAACCTAGAGGTTTCAAATAACAAAGACATCTGGAAGTGGCATGGCTCATGTATTGAGAACAATATATTCTAGTGATTAAAATAAAGGGTTTGGTTTCAAATTCTGTTAGGGCGCCGCTCCTATTTGACTACAAATGGACTGTTCCCATTGCTATATATAGCAATGGTGGATTCTCTACAGGGAGTCGTAGAGAGTCACTTGAGAGTCTCTAATGAGTTACTGAAGAGTCAGTGCGAGTCAGTGAAGAGTTAGTCACACTTCCAGTGGCGTACCGGAAGTAATCACGTATACACACGTCTTATGACGGATTGAACTCTTGTATCTTTCTATTGTAAATATTACTAATCACTTCTGTACATACTAACCATCTTTCCGTGGAATACAACTTATATTCTGATTCTGTTGTTGAGTTATTCATTTATACTTGGCGACATAACAAAAACCAATCACCTGAAGAAGGCTGGAGCATACAATTGTTGAAATATTGTAAATATGAATATGGCAATAAAGATAAAGACAACAGTCTATACAATATAAATAGTATAAATATTTCCTTGTGTCAAAAGTATAGATGAAAAATATTACACATGAAAAGTTTTTGTTATAAGCATGTGTCTTGTGGTACAGTGGATATCAGCTCGGAATGAGAAATCAGGGAGCCGAGTCCTAATTCCAGTTGAATTCCTTCCATTCACTTACACACAAATACACTTTGGAAAGGTATTAATCCCTCCCTTCCTTCCAGTTATGGGTTAAATAACAGGATAGATTGGGTTTTATAGCCTTGGCTGGCAACCAATCTACTGCAGAAAGCAATGGCAACCTACTGTGAGATAATTGTCTGCCCAATCAGTCATGTCTCTTTCGAGACATGATTGCCCAGGTGTGTGTATCACGTATGGCACTTAACTGACTGATGGTAGCATAAGAGAAGAAACAAAACTAGAAAAGCTAGAGACATGAAAGGTAAAGAAAACAAGATGAGGACAACTGTCTGAACAATGTAAATAATGTGATATTGTTTAATTTCTGTTTTTTCATATATATATATATATATATATATATATATATATATACAGTAAGAATATTGTGACTGTCAATTTCATACTCTTCTTCTTCTTCTTCTTCTCTATTATACTACTTCACAACTTCCTATCTGTTGTGGTTATTAGCAGGTTTTCTCCTTTTCCTAAAACTTCCATTCAAAAATCCAGACATTTTCCAATATGACCTTCATCATGTCTGACTAACAGATAAACCTTAGCACTGAGAATATTACTGAATTGCAGTTCCATTGAGGTTATTTAAATTGTGATCTATGAATATTGGTAATGCTCTTGATTTTATGCCACATTCCTTCAAGATATAGACAATCATAGTTCTCCAAAACTTCCATATTCCTTGTGACCATTAGCAGTTTTCTCCCTTTGATAAAACTTTTGCCAACCATTCAGCCAAGTTCATCAGGCAAGTGGCTCACTGCTTTCTCTATTGCTCTCAGCATGCCCTGTGGGGTTTATGTTTTCCAAGCCCTTCTTCCTCATTTTGTCCAAGGAATTTCAACTGCCTTCTCTTGATTCTGAGTATATGTCCTTTCTGTTACCATTTTCTTGAAGACTTCCTTGTTGCTTATATGATCCTTTCATGGAATTTCTAGTTTTCTCCTATAGAATCACATTTCTGCTGCTTCTAGTTTTCTTCTAATCTGTGGAGAGATTGCTCAGCATTCACTGCTATAAAAAAAAAAGAAGATGGATATTGCATTGCAATTCAGCACTTTTCTTTGTTTCTTACAACATTTTTCCATTTCTCAACACCATGCTAAACTTTTGGAATACTTTTTTCTCTGGTCCATTTTGACCAATCAGACACAATCTTTAATATTGTCTTCCTTTGATTATATATATATATATATATATATATATATATATAAATTAAAATAAATTTTAAAGGGAGATTTCACATCTACTCAGCAACAGTGCATATTCCAAAATGAGAATAAAAATCAAAATCAAAAAGAGAAATAAAAAATAAATGAAAAATCAAGGTTATTTATTTATTTATTTTATTTATTTATTTTTATTTTTATTTGTATTTTTATTTTTTTATTTCTCTTTTTTATTTTTATTTTGATTCTCATTTTGGAATATGCACTGTTGCTGAGGAGATGTGAAATTTCCCTTAGGAATTTCATGTTGAAATGTTCATTCAACAAATTTGATTATTGAAAATTTATTTTAACTTATATTAGCTCTGTAATTTTAATTAAATTGAGCTCTCCTCCTGTATCATTTTTTAATTAGGATCAGGTTTTTGGGATTTACCTTCTTACTTTTCTGTTTCGATTAAAGTATTTTAATATATATATATATATATATATATATATATTGGGCGGGTATAATGACAATATACACGCTAAAAAGTCTGCCTTCTTCTAGCGAACGCCCATAGCCCAGAGGTAGAATTGCTGGCTGACGCCAATTCAGTTGGGTTTCAATCCTGGGTTAAAAAGCAATCGGAGTCTAACCGTACTGATGAGCTGTGATACAGCGAAACAGATCTGTCTGTGGATGACTATATATATATATATATATATATATATATATATATATATATAAAAAACTCAAAGGAGAACTTTGATTTATCAATGGGTGCACTTGATTCTGCAGAAGCTTTGGATCTAACTGGATTATTCTTACTGTACAACTTAACTGCACATAAGGAAAGAGAAACGAGCAGGATAGGACTGTATAAGGACGACAGACTGATGATAATTGATAAATCTACTGGAGGTAAGGTTGATAAAACCAGAAAATTAATCCATAGAGTCTTTAAATCCTTTGGCCTTAACGTAGTAATTAACCACAATATCAAGCAAGTAGAGTTCCTAGACATAACATTAGACCTAGTATCGAACACTTTCCAACCTTACATGAAAAACAACTCTAACCCAATATATATAAACCCCAACTCTAATCACCCACCATCCATTGTTAAGCACATCCCATCATCAGCTGAACGTTGCATTAACACACACTCATCCAACAAAGAGATATTTGATAAGCACAAGGTAATTTATAATAGAATACTTAATGAAAGCGGGTATAAATCATCAAAAATCAGTTTTGTGGAAAAATTTGAAAGTTCAAAAAGCAGAAATAGAAGCAGGAAAATAATATGGTATAACCCTCCATTCAACCAATCAGTTAATTTCAAGCTGGGACATAAATTTCTTAAATTAATAGAGAAGCACTTTCCTAAAAATAACCCTCTAAGCAAAATCTTTAATAAAAATACCATAAAATTAAGCTATAACTGTTCTAATAATCTAGAAAAAATAATCAAAATGCATAAAACTAAAATATTAAAAATACACAGCAAAAATAAGTCCAACACTAATACAAGTCCGTCCCATGACAACAACCTCTGTAACTGTAGAAGCCCCAACCAATGCCCCATGGCCAATAAATGTCTAACAAAATCTCTGATATATATGTGTTCGATTTCATACTTAGAAAATCCTAAAGATGAAAAAATATATATTGGGAATACCATGAACGTATTTAAAAAGCACTTTTACAATCACCTCTCATCCTTCAATAACAAAGAAAAACAAAACATGACATCTCTCTCCAAACACTTTTGAAAATTAAAAAACGAAAATAAAACACCTAAGGTCAAATGGAAAATTCTCAAAAAAGCAAGAACAGCAAAATCTATAAAAGAACCATGATTTCTTTGCCTTCAAGAAAAAATAGAGATCCTTAAATATATAAATAGTAACAAGCTCTTAAATCAGAGACATGAAACCACAGTAAACTGCAAGCACATTAGGGACTTAACCCTACAATCATGCTAGGAAATACAAAGAGTTCAATTAGATATCCTCATTATAAAAGATAAAAAATGCTATAGAAAAAAATTGATCCAATAAATCCTTAAAGGAAGGTCTATCACTAAAGCCTACACCAATAACCTTACTTAACGCAATAACCTTACTTAAATACAAAAATATTCCGTACTAGAAAAATCAAAATTAAATAAATGGCTCCCAAACTTGAAAAAGAATCAAAATTCATATATTCAAAATCAAGATTAAATATACTACTTCAGAATAATTATATCATACACAAAAATAAACTGTAAGCACATGTAAGATCTAACCCTACAATCACCCCCCAAAAATACTGGGAATTTGAATAAATATTTTTATTATTACAAAAGATAAAAAATGCTATAGAAAAATCGATGTAATAAATCCTTAAAATAAGATCTAATGTCCGCAAAAATATCTAAATAAATAAAATATATAAAAAATTAAAAGAAATAAATAAGATTCCAAACGATAATTTATAGAAAAAAGAAGATATAAAAAAAATTAAAAGAAAAAAAACGACCCTCTAAACTTAAAATTAAGATTAAACATACAACTTTATACAAAAAACTGATAAAATGCTAATTCGCATTCACTTCCCAAAAAATACAAATTTAGATTTCTTGAAATAACTTCGCCTAAATACAATTATACTCCAAACTTGAATATATATAAAAAATATATATATATATATATTTTAAAAAGAACCCTATAAAATAAAAAAATATTCCATACCGAAAAAATCTAAATTGGAAAGAAAACCCTCCCACCCCTATCACGTCTAAGAAACCTCAAAGTGAAAACCTAGACACAGGATCAAAGTAAATACATGAATTAGGTCCACTAAGAGCAGACATCAACCAATTAAACAATAGCCAACCATAAAAATGACCACTCAACCGCTAGCGCCCTCTTAGAAATCCTAACCAAAAGATATACCCAACCAAAAAGATAAAACATACATTCCAACAGATAATACCATTAATCAACAATTTCACACTTACACAACAAATTCCTCAAAAGTCTAATGATCAAAATGAAACATTCACTTAATTACCAATAACCCCAACCAACCCCCACGACAACAACTAACCAAATATAAACAGAGAATGATTCCAAACCTTTATTTCCCCCCAAAGAGGTGTTTAAATCCAAACACTGAAACAACCATATGATTGTAGGGAAGAGGACATATATAGAAGAAATTATGTACATGTTCTAAAACATAATTTATAATAAATATATATATATATATATATATATATATTATTGTAATTATAATATTATTATGATAATAATGTATGGTAAGTACAAATAAGTTATCATATATATATATATATATATATATATATATATATATATATATATATATGTCTTTGGGACATACAGTTCTGTGCATGTTGATGAGTTTCCTTGTTTATTTATACATTGTAACTCCTCTTTAATCTAGACAAGGAATGGTTCTATGCATCTCATTATTGTGACTATATCCTTCCAGTTCTATTTTGACCATATGGCCAATATCTTTGATACTCTGCTCTCTCTCCATTTTCTGTATTATATTATGTTTGTGTTGTCTTTGCAACATAAAGCTTTGAGTTTTCCTAATCTGTTAATCAATTAATTTGAGTTTCTCTTTAATTCAGATGAGGAATGGTCATATTATTGTGACTACCCAGTTGTTCATTCCTCTCATCAGTTTGGTTCCAAGTATTTTTATTATCCTTTTTACTTATTTATTCTTTCATCTCTTCCTGATCCATTGAGTTGCATTCAACTAAACCAAAATTATTTCTTCTTGTTAGTATCATTAGTTATTAGGTTATTACTTTTACTTCATTTTATTGAAGTACCAAATCTTCATGATACTAGATGCAAAGCTACTGGCCTTGTTCAACTACTGTTCACACCAGACTGTGTATCTTCTCTTGGAAACTATTAATAAGGTCTGCTTAATATCATTCCAAGCAAGGAAATAAAGCCACTAAGATGCAAGGGGTTACTGAGAGTGAAAGAATAAAGGAAAGAAGAAAAGAAATACTATTATGTATTGAGAACAGTAAAAGAACAAGAAAAGAAGAAATAATTATTGACACTGCATTTAAATTTTTGAAGTTTAAAGTTAATTGGAAAGCAAGAAGCATGAAGAGAGTTCCAAAAGTGAGAAGTATGAGAGAAGAAAGTGTTAGCATAGAGCTTATGGTTAGATCTGGCCATTTCAACTGTAAAAATGATGAAACCTTGCTGTCAATTTTATTGTGCACTTAAATTCATAAAGTTGAGGCACTAAAGAGGAAAGCTTATCAGAACAATCACCATAAAAATATTTATAAAAAAAAGGCACAGGGAAGCCATGTTACAGAAGTGGGAAAGTGAATGATGCTGAGATGCCAGGTCAGTTCCAGTATAAACTACAGGCTGACTCTGTTTTTGTTGAAAAAACACAAATATCCCTGAGCAAGCACCTGAAACAGGGATTAACTAATCACCCAAGCAGACAAACATTACTCAATAACAAACAACCACTTATCTTAGTTTTAATTAGCTGGCAATAAACTCATCAGTTTGCTTCATTATTATTATCATGTTGTAATTTTTCATCATATTTCAATTTCTGCTATGGTTGCACTACCTAACAAGTCTGCGGGAAGACCTAAGGCAGGTTGTAGTGTGTTGTTATGGCTCCATTTCATGTTTTTTCTATCTCCCCTATCATCCCTAGCATTACATAGACAAAGTTCTCCTTAGTGTGTGGGCTGTACTTAACAAGACAATTTTTTGTATATCTCTTAAGCTGGGGTTTCCAGGGATTCTTTCAATATGTTGTTTTGTTCCATTTTTTATCATTCCAAGTGCACCTACTATCACTGGCACGATTCTTGTTTTCAATTTCCACATTTGTTTTGGTATTTGAATTTCCATGTCTTTATATTTTGACAGTTTTTTGAATTCCTTGATTGCCATGTTACAATCTGCTGGACAAGCCATATCAATTAATAGACAAGTTGTTATGATTATTATGTTGTCATTTTTCCTCATATTTTGATTTCTGCTATGGTCACATTGCCAACCAAGTCTGTGGGAAGACCTAAGGCAGGTCGTGGCATGTTGTTATGGCTTTATTTCATGTTTTTTCTATCTCCCCTATCATCCCTAGCATTACATAAACAAAGTTCTCCTTAGTGTGTGGGCTGTACTTAACAAGACAATTTTTTGTATATCTCTTAAGCTGGGGTTTCCAGGGATTCTATTATTATTATTATTATTATTATTATTTTTATTATTATTATTTCCTTTAATTTCTGTTGTCTACACATTTCCTTCTGGGTTTCTACCAGAGACCTAAGGACAGAAATGGCTTCATGACATTTTCCATTGATCATTTTTGTAAAAGAAAAACAAACTTAGATCACACACATTATACACAGATAAAGTTCTTTGTAATATGAGATCTGTAATTGTGAGTAGAATTTTTTATATTTCTTTAAGACATGGGTTACTAGGAATCCCTTCAATGAGCCTGGTGGAACCTTTTCCAATCAATCTGATGACTCCAACTACAACTGGAATTATTAATGTCCCCATATGCCACATTTTTTAAATTTTCACTTCAAGATCCATGTATTTTCAAGATCTTTAAAGATACATTACAATCTGAAAAAATAGTAATGTATCTTTGTAATTTTGATTATATTTGTAATTATAATATATCTTTGCAATTATCTTAGTAATACATTATAATGTAATTATAATGTATCTATATCATAACTTTTAATCTATTTCTACTACTGCAACTCCTATTGCAGACATTATTATTATTGTTGTTGTTGCTGTTTACTTGATTTATATTTGATACAATCCTTTATAAAATCTTTTACCTGAGACCTGAAAGAAAAGGTGATTTTTACTTGAAAAGTAATTGAACACATTACATTGAGAAAGTTTCCTATCTATTTTGAGCAATGCTCATCATGACAAGCTTTTTATTTCACTTAGTGACAAGTTTTCTGGAACTTTCTTAATGTTTGTATTAATTTTCTTTTTAATTATTCCAAGTGCTCCTATTATTACTGGATTTTAATTTGTGCTTAATTAGCATATTCTTGCAACTTCCACTTCTAAGTCCTTATATTTTGAAAGTTTATCAAACTCTTTTACTGGGATATTCTTATCAGATGAAATGGCAGTTTCTATGAAATAACATTGGTCTGCTGGTCTGTATATTGCAACAATTATTTGCAGTGAAGTTCCTGTAATATTTGAACCTTCTTGCTCTGCTTTTAGTTTATGTCTTTGTACAGTATTTTTGTATGGGGGAGGTTATAATACTGGCACATCTTTCAGCACAAATATTTCCCTACCTTATCACGACTATACATTTGGAGAAAGCTTAAAACATCCAGATAATAAATTGCCAATAATTTCCTCAATGTTTGTACAAAACCAATATTTTAGATTTGACATACACATTAAAATATGTACCTGGTAGGATCTTGGTATTTTTTCATCTTGAGTGAATCCTTCTGTTTCTGGATTTAACTCACATCTCTACAAACAATGATGGGCAAAATTTTGTCAACATTTGGTTCTTATGCTTACAATAGGTATCAGCCATATAAGGGTCTTTTTACTTTTCAGGTTAGTTAGGTATTTATAGTTTTTTGTTTGGTACTTTTTGGCTTCAACTCTTGATATTTTGCTTCCTATTTCATCTTGGTTGTACAGTTAATCCTGTTTGAATTTTTGACCTTTATTTTATAAATGAATGCAACTTGTTGAATGCAAGATCTCTTCAATGAACTATGGTTTCAATCATGTATGTAAGATTTACTTGGATCAGTTCTATACTATGGCTGTCCCAGGTAGGTACATGTATTGCTAAGGTGTTAATAATTTTAAATTTATTTTTTACACTTAATTCACTCTCATTTCTCACCTTACCTAAAATATTTATAGTCTTTTATTCTTTCATTCTTGTACATTTGATTTCTTGTCATTCATTCTGTTTTAATCCTAAAAGGTTTCTGAATGAGAAATCTCTAAAATGGAGGTTGTATATCAACAAATACAGGACTTGCATGCTGCGTGATACACTGATAGTGAACTGCTAGTCAGTATAATCACTCTCCTTTACTCAAATAGTGTCCACGTATTTAAGAGGATAGGAACAATCTGTTCCTGTATACAGGTAAGTACACAACACATTCATAGTAACAGCAGTGATATTGTGATGTTTGGTGATGTCCAGGGCCAACTTCTTGATTGTATGCCCCTAAGACTCAAGCAGAAGAACCTAGTACTGAGAAATGTGAGAAAGGAAGACATTTTGAATATTTAAAACAAATAAAAACCAAAATAAACCCTTTATTCAAATTATATATAAACTAAATATCAATTGAAATGTTCCTTTTATATGTACCTTTTTGCTTGAACAATTATTATTAATATTATTGTTATTGTTGTTTTTATTATTATTACTACTGCTACTATTGTTATTATTATTATTATTCATTTGGGGCAAGTACAGAACATCCTGAGATTAAATGGTCTCTTGTTTTCTGGTATTAGCCACAGAACCTGCATTTTGGATCCACATTATTATGCTTGATAATTTCCTGAAAGTTTCTAGTGAAAAAAACTCCAGTCGTGCACTGCAAGAATAAAACCTTCAGTTTCAAATTTTAATCCAGATGCTTGTAACCATAGATGAGTATTAACTTTATCAACATTGGCTTTATTAGCATGTTCTGGATATTGGCCATGCAGAGGTTTGTCTTGCCAGCATTGTTTCATCTGTTCAAGAGCTTTATCCTTGACTTTCTTTTTCATATTGTTTGCTGCAACAGTTGGTTCTTGGTTCTATTTTGGTTTTCTACAGAATCTACTAAATGTAAATCTTGTTTGTATTTACTGCCTTCTTTCATTATTGAATATTTTTTCTTTCTGTTTTCATGTTGTTTGACTAATTGTATCAACTAGTCCTTTGTTGTTTCCATGTACATTAGTAAACCTGTTGTTGTAGTGGTGGTGGTGGTGGTGTTATGTTATGTTGGTAATATAAGTCAATGGAAATTTTGTTCTTGAGCACTGTATTAACAATTCTACATAAAACTTCTAGAACTTTTTAGAGAATTCTAGTAAATGATTGCAAGTTTTTGGAAGTTTGCAATCTTAGTCAATTCCAATTTTCCTTAAGTGCTTTTTCTAGTTTTCTGGTTTGTTTTACCAAGTGCCCTACAGGAATTTGTTTTACGACAGAATTTGGTCTACATTCACATTCTGTAGTTTCTCCAGCTCTCTAGCAAGATCCTGGTATTTTTCTATCTTTTCAGTTTCTTTGGAATCTACTCTCACCTTGTATAGGACAGCCAAGTCAACAATTTGACACTTCTTGCCATTTATTATTATTTTCAAAAACTATGAAAATACAAGGATCTTGAAATAGAAATCTCAAAAATGTGGCACATGAGGACATCAATAATTTCAGCTGTAGATTGATTGGAAAATATTCTGATAGATTCTTTGAAGGAATTCCTTGTGGCACATGCCTTAAAGAAATACAAAAAATGTACTCGCAAACAGAGATTACATATTATGAAGAACTTTATCTGTGTAAAATGTGTGTGACTTTTTTCTTCATAAAAAATGATCAGTGGAAAATGTTATTCAGCAATTTCTAATCTTAGTTCTCTGGTTGTGACCTCAAAGGAAATGTGTATACAACAGAAATTAAAGAACAACAATAACTACAACTACTACTACTATTATTATCATTATTATTTTTTTTTCTGTTTAGTATAGAGGGTCATTGATAGAAGTATTAGGCAAGGGAAATAGTAAATATATGCATTGTCTTTGTACAAATTCTGAGGTTGTTTTTCCTATAATTTATTCATAGTTTTATAAAAACTTTATATTTTATACTATCGCTACTTTTTTTCATACGTATCTTTAAAAAAAAATTTTATAATCATTTTGCTCTAAGCAAAGCAATACAGCGACTAGCGTGGAGGGGGTTACAATGAGAGGAGATGGATGGCAAAAAAAAACAAATAAACAAAAAACAATATAGGTGATGTTGTAGAAAGAGCAAGAGAAAGGTGGGAGTCATGTAGATAGAAGATGGTAACCGATGTTTAAGATTGTAGCTATCAGGGAAACAAGTATGGGAAAGAGAGTTCTACAGGTGTTTCATACAAGCAAGGTGTAATGTCACTAAAATTCGAAAGGTTACTAAGAGTGAAAGTGAATGAGAAGACTTTAGTTAGAAAAAAAAGGACAATAAAAACAAATTTTAGAAAAACATAAGATTGCAGTTGATGTTGTATTTAAATTTTCAAACATTGTAGACAGCACAGGGATAACAAGAAATCAGAAGAGAAGTCCACATGTGAGAAGTGCAAGAAAATAAAATGGTTAGAATAAAAGAGATGGTTATATCTAAATAGTTCAACAGCAAAACAGTAAGTCTTAGTTGCCAATCTAGCAGTACACTTAAATTTATGTGGCTGAGGTACCAAGGAGGAGAGCGGATTAGAACAACTACCATGAAAATATTTATAGAAAAGACAGACACAACACTGATTTAAAAGATATCTCAGGAGAAATTACATTTTTTGAAAGCAACATCAAATCAAAATATTATTTTTAATTGATTTCTTGCAGTCCTCATATAGTTCACTTTATTTTAAACTAGATTGTTTAGCTCTTAATTTCTCCATAAATTTATATTATAGAAAATAAACTCAAACAAGACAATACAGTTTAATCTGCAAAATGGTGATCAAACTTTCCACAAGAGTTGTTTAAAAACAAAATTGTACAGCATCAATGCTAATTTTGTTTCTTCACTACTATGACATTTATCAAAAACACTGGCTATTTGTCTGTTTGAATATATGTATGCAAATTCTCTAAACAGTACTTTTGGGTTATTTTCTCAAACTTTACTGTTATATAGGACTAGCAGTATAGCCCGGCATTGCTTGGGTCTAATGAAAGCTTTAAAACTAATACATGGTCCTGGAGCTCAGACTCTTTGGATGTTGGCACGAAAGACTAAAAAGCAATAGTTGTTTCCAGTTAAAGCAAAACCGTAGACTGAAAGAAAAATGAATGGATGTAAGTCAAATTTTGATTTCCTGGTATCAATATCAAATAAGTGTTTTCATTGTAAACCGAATTTTGAAGGTTACATAAGTCCTATGAGTAAATGGTATCATGGCTGAGACTAAGAACTACAATTATACCTACTCAGAGCCAAACCCAAAGCAAAAACTAAAATAAAAGGGCTGAAAAAAATACAGACATACAGGCAGATAAACAGACATACACACACACAAACATCTTGCTTTTTATATATATATATATATATATATATATATATATATATATATTATCAATTTTCTGCACTATTGTAAGAACTGCAACCTTGAAACTTCTGAATATCGTTTCTTATGTCTTTGTCTATGAGTGTATCAAATTTGATTAAAATCGGACCACTCCTTCTATAACCTGATTTTTTCGATTATCGATTTTCAATATTTATCGAGGGTGCCTCAACACAAAACCTAGCTAAGAACACTCACAGATGCTTATAGTACAACTGTGTAAATTTTCAAGAAAATTGGTTCAGCCATTTCGGAGTTTATAGGTAACGGATACACACACAGACAAATTTCCATTTATAAATAAGTTTAGATAGAGTTGATTTTCATTCTATAATGAAGACATGGTTACTCTGTGGTAGATCTACTATGAAACTCTAATGAAACTTAGGCTTCAGGGACACTAATCCCAGAGTGGCCTCTAAAGCAACTTTTTTAATGTTAATTTTTCAACAAAATTGATATGTATGTACTTTAAGTGTTTGTTATTAAAATAAGCTAATATGTTGAAGTAGCTAATGTTGGTCTTAGAATATATTTTAATGCTGAAAATCTTTCTGTAATTAGTCAAATTTCAAAATTTTCTTGGGGGATTGCAGTGCACCCAAGTATCCAGCTATACTTGCTCATTTTTCTAAAGAGTTTTTCACTGGTCTGTTAGTATCAGGTTCTCCAAGCCCCACTTCCTCATTGCATGTCCCAGGAACTTTAGTTGTCTTTTCCTGATGCTCAGTATTAATTTCCTTTTCATTTCCATCCTTTCCAAAACCTTGTCATTGCTCACATACTCGGTCCATGATATCCGCAGCATCCTTCTGTAGAACTACATTTCAGCTGCTTCAATTTTTTCCTTCATCTTCGAAGATATTGTCCAGCATTCACTGCCATATTGAAGAACTGACATCACATAGCAATCCAGTACTCTCTTCCTTGTTTCTAGTGAAATTGTCCTGTTTCTTAATACTTTTCTTAACTTCTGGAATGCTTTTTTCGCTATGCCAATTCACCTTCGGATCTCAGTGTCACACTTTCTGTCTTCTGTTAGAACACTTCCTAGGTATTTAAATTTTTGTACCAGCTTGATTTTAGAGTCCCTCACCTGTATTTGGCATTTTGGGCTTCTCTTTTTTCTGATGAACATGAATTCAGTTTTCTTTCATTTTTTTTGTAGTCCTTTCTAATCACTCTCTTCAGCTACCTTCTGTCTTGTAGTTTTCTTTCTATGTCTGCTATCATACCATACTGTATTATACCATAAAAAAAGAGAAATATCTTTAGAAAAAAAGTGAAATATCTTCATCCCAAAATTGCTTGAACAGGCATTGGGAAATTTAATATATGTTTTATGATAGTAAACACTTTATGAAAATTACTTAGTATTGATTTGTACTTATTTCAGTTTAATTTTACTTACATTTTCTTGCAAGTACAAACAAAATAATATTACTAATAATGATCATAGATTGATGAACATTATTAATAATATTATCTTGAATTAAATGATTATATGAAGCCTATAGCCATTATTTGTAATATCATCTTGAATTTTATTTATTTATTTATCTTTTAATCATTTTACCCCAAGCAAAGCAGTACTGTCACTGGTACACAGGGGGCTACATAAGGGGAGAGTGAATAGAAGGAGAGTGAAAAGAAAGAGGAACCAGTTACAGTGGGTGTCAGAGAATGGGCAAGAGAAGAATGAGAATACTGATGTGAAGAGAGATGCATGAGAGTCCAGTAAAAAAGACAGAACAACAAAATTTAGAGGGTGTTGAGGAAAGGATAAGAAAAGTATGGGAGACAAAGGGATAAGAGATGGCAATTGACATGACATTTAAACTCTTGGAGATTGTAGCTATCAGGGAAGCAAGTATACTGAATGGAAATTCCACAGGCGGGAAGTGTGAGAAAAGAAGCTGCTGGAGTAGAAGTGGCGGTTGCATTTGGTTGTTTTGACTGTAAAAGGGTGGGACCTTATTACCAGTCTGGTTGCTTGAGTAAATTCTTGTAGAGGGGCACCAGAGAGCTAAGCTCATCCAAACAGAAGCCATGAAAATATTTGTAGAAGAAACAGAGAGAAGCCACATGAAAACAGTGAAAAAGTGACTGGAGTTGAGTTGCCAGGTCGAGATTGATTACATCAATCTGGAGTTTTCTTCTGGAGCCTGTCAAGAACTCTGAGAAAAATTGTTAGGACGCCTGCCTAGATGTGACCACAGTATTCAATACATGGGTGGATTTGTATATGTGCAAGAGTTGCCAGATCAGGGTTGATTACATGACAGATTCTCTTCTGAAGCCTGTTGAGAACCCCAAGATAAATAGCAGGGATTCCTGCTCAGATATGACAACAGTATTCAATGCATGGGCAGATAATTGATTTGTGTATGTGCAAGATGGACTCAGGCAAGGAAAACTTCCTGGCCTGACACAGTGACCCAACCTTATTAGCAGTAGATTTAGATATTGATTCAATGAAGTTGTTCCACTTGAGGTCGGCTGAGAGAGTGAGGCTGAGGAGGTGCAGTGTATTGCTTATGATGAGATGAAGCATTGTCAGGCATTATTAATTTTTAACTAGTATTTTTTCATGCTTATTTCAATTGCTTTTAATTACAACTATGCAGAGCATTCGCCTATAGCCATTATTAGTAATATTATCTTAAATTTTATGATTAGATGAAGACTTATCAAGTATTACTAATTTTTTATGAATATTTTTTTGTCTTCATTTCAATTGCTTTTAATTGCAACTACTCAGAACATCAGCCTATGGTCATTTTTAGTAATATTATCTTGAATTTTAAGATGAGATGATGCATTACCAGGCATTATTAATTTCTGACTAGTTATTTTTTTATCTTTATTTCAATTACTTTTAATTGCAACTACTCAGAACATCAGCCCATGGCCATTATTATTAATATCATCTTGAATTTTATGATTAAATGAAGCATTGTCATGCATTTTAATTTTTGACAGGTATTTTTTCATCTTCATTTAAATTGCTTTTAATTACAATTGCCCAGAGCATTAGCATATGGCCATTATTTGTAATATTTTCTTGAATTTTATGATTAGATGAAGCTTTGTCAAGTGTCAATAATTTGTGTTTTTTTTTTTATCTTCATTTCAATTGGTTTTAACTACAACTAGTTAAACCATTAGCCTATGGTCATTATTAATAATATTATCTTGAACTTTATGATAAGATGAAGCATTGTTCTGGTATTATTAGTCTTTATCAGTATTTTTTCTTATTTCAATTGCTTTTAGTTACAATTACCTGTTAGTTCAACCTATAGGGATTACAGTTAATATTATCTTATATTTTATGAATATGATTACATTATCAGGCATTATTGAATTTTTGATTAGTATTTTTCTTTTTATTTCAATTGCTTTTATACAATTATCAAAGCATCAACCTATAGTATCATTAGCAAATATTAATTTATATTTTATAAAGTAGATATAACATCAAAGATTATTAAATTTTTGATTAGTATTTTTCTTTATTTCAATTGCTTTTAGTTACAATTACTCAAAGATCAAACCTATAGCATTTCTATTAATAAATATTATCTTGTATTTTATGAAGAGATTATATTATCATGCGCATTATTAACTTTTTTGATTATATTTTTCTTTATTTCAATTGCTTTTATTACAATTACTCACAAAGCATCAACCTCATATGATTATTTAGCAATATTATCTTGTATTTTATAAAGTAGATTATGCATTATCGCATTATTAATTTTTTGATTAGTATTTTTTCGCTCAATTGCTTTAGTTACAATTACTCAAAGGATCAACTATATGACACAGCAACATTATTCATATTTTATGAAGAGATTATGCAACATTTGTACATTATTAAATTTTGATTAGTATTTTTTTCTTATTTCAATTGCTTTTAGTTACAATTACTTTCCAAAAGCAATCAACCTATAGCATTATTAGCAATATTAATTTATATTTTATGAAGAGATTATGCATTATCAGGCATTATATTAATCTTTGATTTTTGGTATTTTTTTCTTTATTTCAATTGTTTTTAGTTACACTACTTGCATGAATAAATCATAGTGATTATTAGTATTTATTATCTTTATATTTTTCATGACGAGATTAAGTATTATCAGGTATTATTAAATTTTGATTAGTATTTTTTCTTTATTTCAATTGCTTGCTCATACCATTCAAAGCATCAACCTATAGGATTATTAGTAATATTATCTTGTATTTTATGTAGTAGATTATGTACATTAATTGTGCATTAGTTAAATTTTTGATTAGTATTTTTTCTTTATTTCAATTGCTTTTTAGTTACAATTACTCAAAGTATCAACTCATAGGATTATTAGCAATATTATCTTGTATTTATAGTTAGATATGCATTATCAGGCATTATTAATTTTTGATTAGTATTTTTTCTTTATTTCAATTGTTTTTAGTTACAATTACTCAAAGCATCAACCTATAGTGATTATTAGCAATATTATCTTATATTTTTTGAGAAGAGATTATGCATTATTGTTAAAATATTAAATTTTGTGATTAGTATTTTTCTTTATTTCAATTGCTTTTAGTTACAATTACTTTCCAAAGTATCAAACCTATAGTGATTATTAGCAATATTATCTTTATATTTCCTATGAAGAGATTATGCATTATCAGGCATTATTAAATTTTTCTTTTTGATTAGTATTTTTCTTTTTATTTCAATTGTTTTTAGTTACAATTATCAAAGTATCAACCTATAGTGGATTATTAGCAATATTATCTTGTATTTTCATGAAGAGATTATGCATTATCAGGCATTACAAATTTTTGATTAGTATTTTTTCTTTATTTCAATTGCTTTTGTACAAAATTACTCAAAGCACTTCAACTTGTTATTTATTATTAGCAATATTATCTTGTATTTTATAAAGAGATTATACTATCAGGCATTGGTTAATTTTTTTATCAGTATTTTTCTTATTTCAATTGCTTTTAGTTACAACTATCAGCATCAACCTATAGTGATTTATTGAAAATATTATCTTATATTTTATGAAGAGATTATGCATTATCAGGCATTATTAAATTTTGATTAGTATTTTTTCTTTATTTCAATTGCTTTTAGTTACAATTACTCAAAGCATCAACCTATAGTGATTATTAGCAATATTATTTTGTATTTTATGAAGAGATTATGCATTATCAGGCATTATTAAATTTTGATTAGTATTTAAAAAAAAGCTTTTCTGATTTTTTAATTTTATGTCCATTTGTAAAATTTTTACATCTTTTTTTTATCCAATAAATTCTTTCTTATATTTAAGAAATATTTTACATATCACCAAGCCATCATTATTTTCCCCTTCTTCTTATAACTTATGAAAACTATTCTGAATAAAATATTATTTTTATTACACCTGTGTCAACCCATAATGCAAAAGGAAAAGTTATTTGATGCATACAGGTGTTGATTTATCAGTAAACGATATTTACATATGTATATTTATATTCACACCTCAAAAATGCCTGCATTTCTACTTACATCACTGTTATCAGAGAAGTGGGAGACAAAGTAAGCAAGCCTGCAGACTAACTGTATTGTAGAGTTATTTTTGTAATTGGTACACACGGCATATCTTATCTAAAAAGCACACTACACAAGAGCCCATTTACCAACAACTACTAACTATGTTACTTCATTCTAATGACAACATTCTATAACAGTTTCTCTACTTGAAACAATAAAATAACAAGAACAACTACAACAATAATAATGCTATCTGATAAAAATATTTCTGTAAAGAATTTGATAAACTCTGTAAATATAAGGAACTGGAAATAGAAACCACAATAATACAATATATAAACACAAACATTTTCCCAGTAGTTGAAGAAGTTCTATCATTGGTTGGAGATGAAAGATTAAGAAAAATACTGATAAATAGAGTTATAAAATTAAGGGAAACATTTATACCAACAGATTCTTCACTTGCAATTATCATGTATAGAACACATCTTCAAGATTGTTGCTTCCTACTCACTAATAGAAAATCTCTTTTTGGCTTTTTGCTTTCTACTCACTTATGTAACATCTCTATTGGCTTTTTGCTTCCAAGTCAAATTTGATGTTTAAAAATTTAAATGGAATGTCAATTGTCTTCTTAATTCCTGTTCTATAATTATTCTCTCTTCTTAATAATGTTTTCTTTTTCTCACACACACACACACACACACACACACACACACACACACACACACACACACACACACACACAGAGCAACCAGTTGCTTTTACGGGCTCTATTACATTCCTTAGGTGAAATGATGAAAAATCTATGAATAAAAGCCTTCACCATCATCAGTAGGTTTGCTTGGGAGGGAAAGAAAGATTATCTTACATCCATGAAATTCTTTAGGATGTGGTATTAAATGCTTAAATGATCCATGCCCATCTCTTCACATCTATGCTTGTAAATTCACAGTGTATAGTCTAGGAAATAATTTAATATATTAGGTCCCACATTTCCTCCTTGCCCATTTGATGAGGTTCCTTGCCAGACATGTATGATTTTAAAGACTAATTTGAAAAAATAATAATTCATCTAGGATGGGGTATAGAATGCTTAAATGATCCATGCCCATCTATTTTGCAGCTATGCTTACAAATTCACTGTATCGTTTAGAAAAAGATTAAATAGATTGAGGCCCTCATTTCCTCCTCCTACGTTTGATGTGGTTCCTTGCGAGACATTTATGATTTGGATGACTAATTTGAACAAACAATAATTCAACTGCCTTGGGTATAGGATGCTTAAATCATCCATGCCTATCTTTTCATATATATGTTTGTTAATTCACAGTATA
>JBBBDQ010002510.1:297500-322500 GCA_037127315.1 Ascarosepion bandense
CAACCACTTACAGGAACTAAAAGTAAATGGTCAATAATATTAAACATATATTTATTTTATTGGCAGTTCAGCAAATATGGTGTTAAAACATTAAAAACATGCTGTACAGCAGCAACTAATCAACATGATAAACATTTGAACAATACACAAGGCTTGAAAAACACAATAATACTCAGTAAGCCACACAGATCAGACTTGTCAAACTCTCTGTCTCCAGACAGTGAGGAGCCTAGACAAGGCTATACTGAAGTCTTCTGGAGAAAATTAGACAAGAGCCTGACCCTGCCTTATGTAAGGTCTATGAGAAATTTTTGCCTGAGCTTAAGGGCTCAGGATTTCTACAATAAAAATTGACTTTGTGTCACATCCAACCTCAGTGTGAAGTTTTCTAGTAAATACCCAGATTAGATGGCACTATATAAAATTACTATGAATTTATAATAAGCATTTGTGCATTTCTTTTCAGAGAATTACTTTATTATTGACTTGAAGTCAATGGTCTTCAGGAATAGGATGTCATTTTCCATGCACACAAATGAAAACCAGTTCAAACAATTCTGCCTCATTGTGCTATGAAGCAGATTTTCTCATAAGTTTTAGTATTGAAAAAGAATATTCTTCTATAAAGTTGGTTACCATCATTTGCATGAATACTTTGAGTGCAATACAATTTTTATCAAGAACAATGTGTGCTTCAGATGCTCATGATTATTTTTAAAAAGTCATCATAATTCAGGTCTCTGTGTTACATATTAGTCAGATGTTCACATTTTTTCTTTTGTGCATTAGAAACAATGGTTTTCAGTTCACTGAAGAAAGAAAACAGATTTCCACTCTCTGAATAAGTCTCTGTACATTTTGTCAGTTCAAAGATTAGAATGTCCAGAATAAGGAAGAAAATGTTCAACTACATTCCCATTTTTTCCCATCACTGTAACCTGTATACGGAAACACATACTCCTGACTTTGAATTCATATTCATTAAATTTGTCTCTAATTTACTGAAGATAGGTTTTCACAGACTCAAGAAAATTCATGGCAACAATGATATTCTCATCTTTTGATTACAGGACCTTGCATGTTTTGTTCAGTCTTTTTAGCATGTCATTCCAAATAATTGTGAGAAAGATTGTTTCCAGGTTTTTCATTTTTTTTGCTCAATCTTTCTGTCTCCCACCTTGTATTCACTTGCTGTAAATTGTCAGCTAATAGAGATAATCCAGTTTATTTTCTCAAAACTCTTATACAGAGCATGAACAGCTCAAAATATGCTAACCACCCTGAGAAAAAAAAAATACTCCAGAGATGGAATGAATATATTGGAGATCTCTTCCATGACAAGAGAGAAGAGCTGGCAATACACAGAAATACGTACAGTTCAGAAATATTAAAATCTGAAGTGGAAACTGCACTGAGCAAATTGAAAAAAAAAACAAAAAACAGCAGAACCAGAGATTGTAATAGAGATACTGACAGCTTTAGAGGAATGTGGCATACACAGGATTACAAAAATAATAAATGAAATATACAACAGCAGCGATATACTAGAATACCTAAGCAGATCAATTTTTATAGCACTACCTAAGAAGCCAGCTGCAAAGGAATGTGAATTCCACCAAACAATTAGCTTCATGAGTCACACAACTAAAGTCATCTTCTGGATTCTGATGAAGACAGCATGCAGAAGAATCAGTCCAGAGATAGGACAAAAACAGTGCAGGTTTATCAAAGATGCCAAAACAAGTAATGTGATATTCATGCTCAGAATGTTATCAGAAAGAGCAATACAAATGCAGAAGGATTTATATTTGTGTTTTATAGATTACACAAAGGTATTTGACAAAGTACGCTACAAAGACTTGTCAGGGATGCTCAACAACCTTGACATATTTAGGAAAGGCATTAAAGTTATCAAGAATCTATACTGGCCACAAATTGACTGCATACAGACAGGAAATAAATTCAGCCCATATATGAAAATAGAAGGGCAGTAAGACAAAGATGTGTTTTCTCACCAGATCTATTCAACCTGTACAGCGAGACAGTTCTGAGAAAAGTAGAGGTCTTCCCAAGATTTGTCATTGGTGGCCACAATCTTAACAATATAAGATATTCAGGCCATACAGCACCGATAGCAGACATGAAAAAAAAGGACCTCCTACGGCAGTTAACAAAGAAAAATGAGTAGAAAAGGCTAAACATAAACCTCAAGAAAACCAAATGAATGGTCATCAGCAAGAATAGGTCCCCAAGGTGCCAACTTCACGTCAGGGACACTACAATCAAAAAGTTCAACAGTATAAATATCTAGGAAGTGTTCTGACAGAGGATAGAAAGTGCAACACTGAGATCCAAAGATGGATCAGCATGAACGGAGACACATTTCAAAGGCTGAGTAGAATATTAAGAAACAGGAAGATTTCACTGAAGACAAAGTAAAGAGTGCTGGACTGTTATGTGATATCTGTCCTTTTATATAGCAGTGAATTCTGGGCTATCTCTTCAAGAATGAAGGAGAGACTCAAAGCAGCAGAAATGTAGCTCTACAGAAGGATACTGAGGATACCATGGACAGAACATGTGAGCAATGACAAAGTTTAGAGAAAATGCAACTGAAAAGGAAACTCATACTTGGCACCAGGAATAGACAACTGAGGTTTTTGGGATATGTAATGAGGAAGAAAGGCTTGGAGAAACTGATACTCACAGGATGGATTAAGGGAAAGAGAGATGGGGAATGTTATGTGGGACTTACTTGATGGGTTTGAGCAGGTGGACAGTGGAGTGGGGTCTGAGAGATATAGCAAGGGGAGAAATATTAAGAGTAACAGCAGATAGAGCCAAGTGGATATCCATGATCGCCTACGTCCTGAAGGGACATGGCACATAAAGAAGAAGAATATGTGTGTGTGTGTGTGTGTGTGTGTGTGTGTGTGTGTGTGTGTGAGGGTCAAAATATATATTATTATTAACACATATTGCTGCCCAAATATATATATATATATATATATATATATATATATATATATATATATATATATATATATATATATTTGGGCAGCAGTCTCTTTTTTATACAGATTTCATTAAAAATGATAGACAAGTTATTATGATTAAGATTTTTATATAATGTTTCATGTATTCATGTAATTTTTTCTTTTTGGAACTCAAATTATATAAGAGCTATCCAAAGGTTTTGTACTATCAAGTGCTTTCAGCTATACTTTTAGCCATTATCAAGAATTAATTTAGTTTAACTTGTAAATAGACATGTGTAAAGTTTATGCATAGAGTCTTGTGTATGTTAAGTTCTGAACATGGTAAGCACATTGTTACCATGTTCGTAATTGATGTTATTAAGTGTAGGATTTCTCTTTTTTATTAGTCATTCCTCCATTATTTTTAATCTTCTTTTGCATGTGGATTATGCTATTATGTATGTATTATCAACAAGTATATCATGGATAGGTCCTGGAAGATCTTGATGTGTATTTAAATGAGACTGATGGAACTGTTGTGAGAAAGGTGTAACGTCAATCTTCATGTCAATTTTGAGTAGTATGTAATGTGTGTGTGTGTGTGTGTGTGTGTGTGTGTGTGTGTGTGTGTGTGTGAGGGTCAAAATGTATATTATTATCAACACACACACACACACACACACATTACATACTACATTACCTCCTGTGTGTGTGTCTGAGGGTCAAAATGTATATTATTATCACACACACACACACACACACACACACACACACACACACACACACACACACATATTTGGGCAGCAGTCTCTCTTTTATTAAAAATGATAGACAAGGCATTATGGTTAAGTTTTTATGTAATTTTTCATGTGTTCTTATGATTTTTTCTTTTGAGGACATAAATTAGATAAAAATTTGTTTATCTCAGATCTTTTGATTATACTTTTAGCCATTATCAAGGATGGGTTTTATTTTACATGTAACAGGATGTATGTAGTGTTATGTATATTTGTAGGGTAGCGTGTATATTTTGTAATCTGAACACATTTATTACATTGTTAGTGTGTTTGTAGTTGATATTATTGAATGCTAAGTTTTTTTTTTATTAATAATCACTTCTTTATTTTTAGCCTTTTTTTTCCTGTTTTCAATGCTATGATATTTGTGTTGTCAACAGCTAAAGTGCAATTAGAAGAGGAAAAATCCCTATCCAAATTTGTAACATTGTCTGAGATGTGGTACACAGGTTTTATGTTGAAGGGAATTTGCTTTGCAGGGCAGAGGCAATTGATCACATTAAATTTTTTTTTTAATCATTTCACCCCAAGCAAGGCAAGACTGCCACCGTTACAGTGAGAGAAAAGACTGGGTGCAGTGAGTATTGAAGAAAGGGTAAAAGATGAATGCAATTTAAGAAGATAGAAGATAGCAGTTGATGTTGCACATAAAAGCATCATATTACATCACCAACCTTTACTGAATGCATTCCTACAGAATCCAATAGATATTTATCGAAAACAAATGGTATGTACATAAAAATATTTCCAAAAACATACCAGAATTTCTTTCTTCTTTTTCTTCATATCTCATTCTTTGATGAAGTTTTAATAAAAGTGAAACGTGTTAAATTGATAAATATTTCCTATTTGTTCTTTATCTATAAAAGACTATATGTATATTCTTCATTTGTGAACGAGTTATTACACAACCTAGGTTTCTACCATGTGGTGTCTTCAGGCAATTTGCAATAACTGATTTTAGCATTTTTTTAAGAACGTTACATAATGGAGATTTTTTTGAATGGAGAGTTTTTTAAAATATATATATATATATATATATATATATAAGAATGGTAGACTTTACAAAACAGTAGCTACTCATGCATTTACAAACAGTAGCTACTTACGCATTTAAAAACAGTAGCTATTCACGCATTTACGCATTGCTCATTCAGTAATGAATTTGAACACTCTTGGTTACTGGCGTGTGTTTACACTGTATATAACATGCTAAAGTCTTCCTCTCTTTACTGAGCGCCCATACCTCAGCGGTAGAATCACCAACTGATGTCAATTTGGTCGATTTTTAATCCTGGTTAGAAGTAATTGGATGTCTAACTGTACTGATGAGCTGTGATACACTGAAACAGATGTGTCTGCGGATGACTATATATATATATATATATATATATATATATATAAAGTATACTTTAGAACATGTACAAACTACTAGCTACTACAAAACTGTACATTTTGCTTTTCTTCATTCCTAATTCATTTGGATGTGTATATATATACATAAACAATCATTTTACTAAAATTTAAGATTTAATTTAAAAAAGTCACTAACTCCCATTTCAGTTACAGGTAAACACAAGAAATAATATACATACATCTTGACATGACATAAGTTTCATAGTCTATTATGATCATAGGAGCACTATAAGTACTGCAGCCATAGCTGTAGTAGGTGTGTAGGCAAGGTAGCTCATCTCTTTAAACTGACTTGGAATTCAGTTTTCTTTCTTCTAGATTGGTTACCTCCTTAAGCCAAGCCAGATCTATTATTTAACTAATATTTAACTTATGCAAAAGTGAGCATAAAAAAATTCCTCCAGAATTAGAACTTAGCTTGCCAATTTCTCATTTTAAGTCTCTAATCATTACACTACCTGCATATCCTCATATATATAAACACAATATATTCTGTTGTAAGAATGCAGATGAATCAGATTTTCCAAATCAGTTAAAAAAATAATTGTACAAGATGTTGGGTTTCCACAGCAGAGCAGACACAAGAAAATCACTTCTCTAATTCATTGAGTTTAGTTAATCAAAGAAAACATTAAACAACTGTCATGTCCAAGTCATGACAAAATTCTTGTTGATAATATCTATAATATCTAAACCCAAAATTCTGCATCTAAATTAATGTTTCGGACAAGCTCATGTGCGGTTCGCCTCTAAATGGAAAGTGGCTCTGACTGTCGCCAATCAGAAGCATTTGCAAGGTTTCATACCAGGCCTAAACATAATTTTCCAGTGTCTGAAAGCGCTTATCAAGAGTGGGTCAGAGGCTGATCATCTCTGGTTGGGTTGGCGCGGTGAGGGGGGTATGATGTTGAAAGACCCAAAACCCCCTAGTGATTCTTGCGATGACATCACTGACGACACTCTCTAGCGCCCCCATTACGGTGCGTATGTTTGAAATCAACCAGAGAATAAAATGTCTAAAAATCCATTACTCTAAAAAGAGATCATATATCACAGGAAGGAACATAATAAAACTAAAATAATAAATATCTGTAAGAAAAAACTTTAACACTTGCTACTGGCAGATTTGCCATATTTTAGTATGTTTCATAAGATATTATTTAATTGATTAGAATATTGAATTAAATAGAAATGTCAGTTTACTTTTGTAATCTTTTATACACAAACGTTATGAAAGTTCCTTAAAAGATCAAAAAAAAATTTTTTATTATGATTAAACTTTTTTGTAGTTGGCTTATTAATTTCCTTTGTGAACTCACAATTAATGATAATAAGTTAATTGGCATTATCTCCTCACTGCTTGAGGTTTTATTTGCTTTTTATTCAATAAACGTTATTTTTTTTTAGCAAATTACAATTGGCTACTATCAAAATAAAATAGTTTCTATGATATGCTGTTCCTCTATTAAGTGGCAACTCTTTCTTTCCTCTGTGTGTGTATATACAACACATTAAAATTTCCCTTCTCTGATACCATGCATCGATGGCTTAGGGAGTAGCGACTCTGACTGACACCAAATCGATCGAGTTTCGATCCTGGCCAGAAGCAAATGGATGGGTCTAGCCATACTGATGAGCTGTGATACAACGAAACAGGCTTGCATGTGGATGATTAATATATATATATATATATATATATATATATATATATATATCTATACACACATGTATTCATACATAAATGCAATAAATTATTTTAAAAATCTAAATAAAATGATTATAAATAGAAGCAAAGAACATTATCTATCTATATATAAATATGTATATTGTCTGGTAATTTCAGTTCTAGTGTGAAACTTAATAGAAATTTAAAATAATTCTTGTTTTATTATTGTTTTTTTCATATACACACACATACATGCATGTAAATACATACATAATACACTAAAAAATAATGTGATCTTCAGATCATGACACAAAGTGACTGTTACCATGCTGTGTTGATTCCTATGTTCATGCTCTGTATATTTATAAACACACTATCACAGATGCTGATCACTTTTCCCTTATAAATATAAAAAAATTTTTTGTATATATATATATATATATATATATATATGTGTGTGTGTGTGTGTGTGTGTGTGTGTGTGTGTGTGTGTGTGTGTGTGTGTATATATATATTATAATTGTGTTGCATTTTACTGCATTTTGCATTTTACTTTTTTAACCAGTCCTGGTCAGCTATAGGAGACAAAATGTATTTTCTGCTTAAATAACCTATCATTGTTATGGCTATAAATGGTCTCAGAGTAATATAGTATAGTGTTTATCATGTGTGAACAGACCAGTGTACATGACTATAACCCCAACACAATTATAGAACAACTAACCTTCATTGTGTTTTGTTGATAAATGAGGTTCAAAGATTCATTGGGTGTGTATCATGCTTGAACTCCCAAAACAAGCAGAACTCTGACATCAGATCACATCACACATTGCTAAACTTCTAGAGTCCAATTAGCAATATCCCAAATCAAGTATTCTGAGTCATGGTGTTAACAAAAAGACTCTGGTGGGTTTTCTGTTTCGATATCCTATGGAAGCTAAATGACAATGAACTGAAGCAATGGATATGTGTTTGTTGCCTTCTGCGTTGAACGTGGATATGATTTGATCCAATGTTACTTGTCTGTTGCATAACAGGATGATGGAAATGTGCTAGTTACAATACTAGTAGTCTATAGTATGTGGGTCAATGTTAATTTACTAAATATCTCAACTTTTGTTAGATTCATTAAGTTACAAGTCTAATCTAGAAAAAACATTCAAAATTTTTATAGTGTTTTTTAAATTATGTATCATTTTCTCTTGTATTACATAAGTGAACATAAGGATTTTTTTAGACAGAACAAAAAATGTTTTTTTCAAAGTAAAAGAAAAATAATTCTAAGAGATGAATTAATTATTAGAGAAGGAAAAAAAGTAACTTGTCTCTAAAAAGTATTTTTGTTTGTTTAAATGATGTTTTGGAGAGAGAAAATAAAATTGCAACAGAAACAAAAATGAAAAGTATATATTAAAAACAAATTGACAGTTATGTCATACTATTAAAAAACAATTCTATCAATATAATCAACACTACTATTTCATAAATGCTTCTAGCTTTTCATTTTGTCAATTTTTCCTACACATTCTTGTATAGATATTGAAACATAAAAATATTTAGAGTAGAATTAAGGTCACAGTTAAAATCACTGCAGTGTTAAAATTGGTAAACAACCAAAGAGAATATTAAAGATTTGAAAAAGCATGTTGTCATTTGATTCCAGACCAGTTTGATATTTCTAGGCTATTTAAGCATTGCTAAGTTCTTCAAAAATTTGGCCTTGTTCCAATGTTGCTTTTGTTCAAATAAGTTATATATAGCCAATTGAGACAAACTGGAAAAGCTTTTTAATCGGCAACACGTTTCATCTTCATTAGGTAGTTAGGTAAACGTCTTCAGGTTAGAAGGAAAAAACAAACAAACCTGGAGACACCTACTTATCTAACGATGGTGAAACATGTCAGTAAAAAGTGTTTCCACTTTTGTTCAGATTCTATATCCTACTAACAGACATATAACTAATTGTATAGTCTGTGACATTATTTAGTGAAAGTGTTAATCATTATTCAAATGGGTCAGCTCATGAGATAAACATTAGTGCAGCAAATACAGGGGGTGCTGAAAAGTTCTTGGCCTGACCAGCTTTTTAAAATCTGATTCAGTCAGTTAAGTGTCATACATGATACATGCTTGGGCAATCATGTCTTTTTCGATTCATGATTGACTAGGCAAAAGATTCCCCCCCACTGCAATAATTATCCATTTCTTTCTGTGGTAGACTGGTTGCCAACCAAAGCTAGAGAACCCAATCTGTCCTGCTACTTAATCCATAGCTGGAGGGAAAAAAAGGGTATTTGCATGTAAGTGAATGTGACAAATTCAACTGGAATTTGAACTTATCTCTTTGATATCTCATTCTGAGCCAATATCCATTACAACACCATTCATATTTCTGATTGTATAACTAAAAATCAGAACTATTTTTGGTATCCCTTCTTGGTTGATCTGAGAACTTTTCAGCACCTTCACATACTCATGCATATTAGTATTAATTTGATTATTTAAAAAGCTTATTTTTGTCCGGCTTAAGGGTTACATACTCAATAAACTAGTAAATTGGTGTGTGAGATAAATTTGCTAAATGAGGCACATCCTATTTTATGTATATATGTGTGAATTCTATAAAGAAAAATCAATTCTCAAGCATTGTTAAAAGAGGAATGCCAGTCATTTGGTATCACCCCATGCAAAGTAGTAAGATCACTAAGACACAAGGAGTTACAGGGTGTAGAAGAATTAGGAACAGAAACATTACTAATGAGCAGAAAGGGAAAAGAGTAATCATAAAGACAATAAGTAGCGTTATTGCATTTAAATATTTGTAGATTTAAGTTGGCTGGAAAGCATGAAGCTGGAAGGGAGTTCCACAAATGAGAAGTGCAGGAAAAGAAACTGCTGGCATAAAACTTAGGCTACATCTAGCAAGCTCAACTGCAAATTAATGAAATCTGGATGTTGGTTCAGTCAGTTAAGTGCCATATATGATAGATGCTTCGGGTGATCATGTCTCGAAAGAGACATGACTGACTGGGCAGAAGATTATCCCACAGTAGGTTGCCATTACCATTACTTTCTGTGGTAGACTGCTTGCCAGCCAAGGCTATAGAACCAAATTTGTTCTATTATTTAATGGGTGGAAGAGATGGATTAATCCCTTTCCCAAGAGTATTGTGTGTAAGTGAATGCAAGGAATTCAACTGGAATTCGAACTCGGCACCCCGATTTGTCATTCCGAGTCAATATCCACTGCACCACAATGCACATCTTCATTTAGTACTGCAATTAAAATTAAAAGTCTAGGTATGATAATGAAGAGTTTATCAAACAATAACTATGAAAATATTTATAGAAAAGACATAGAGAGGCAACTTGATGCAAGTCTCCTTGAGGGAAACACACTGCACCTCCTTGGTCTCTCTTTTTCAACTGGCCTTAAACAATATGAGAATCAACAATAAAAATAAAAATTAAAATCTAGAAATGGCCAGTTCATAATATGCACTTGAGTTGTGCTATAGACATATAGACATATGGCAATAGCCTGTTTCATGCTTCAAAAACAATCTCCAGGCCATGTGTATTTTGTTTTGACTCAATGATTTATACAGTCTGCAGCTGAAATATCTCCTATATATACCTTTAGAAATATCACCACATAATGGTTAGATATTAGAAGCAATGGTGTCTTCATTTAGTTAATGTATTACCATTATATTGGATGTATTTCTATCGCATACTGTATATACTGGTCAGTGGTGCATTATGAATAGTAAGGCTTATTGTTTTATACTAATTGTTACTGGGTGGGTTAGGGTTAGGGTTGTGTTTTAAATTATTCAAGAAGCTATTGAGTAAGGATAATTATGGATCTGAATGCAGTTATTTGTAGCTATTTTGACATCAGTGTTGATTTTTGCATTTACAATTGCTTTACATGTACTTTACCTCTGATATTGAGTGCTTTTACTCATAAATATAGCATACCTGTGTGTGTGTGTGTGTGTGTGTGTGTGTGTGTGTGTGTGTGTGTATATTTAGAAGTAGTACAAACAAATGGGTTAACAGTCCACTGTTCGCAGTAATGAAGTCAATGATGGGTAGGGGAATGAGAAGAGGGTAGAAGTGAAGGAGAGAATTAAGATCATTGATTTGCTTTCTATTGGTTAATCTAGCCCAACCCTTTAAATTCCACAATCCCCCCCCGCCCTTAGTTGACTGGATATGGTAACAAATATGTTGTTTCTAAATCTTTAATTTTTAAAATTTCCATATGTATATCAGTTCCTAACAGTAAAATATTTCCCTGCCTGATGAGGTACTAACAAGTAGTACTGAAACACAACAGTTCTTGTGTAGCAGTAAAGTATGTTATTATTATAAGGATATTACTATATATATATATATATATATATATATATATATTCATATAGATAGGTATGAGTTTGTAACCCTGGTTTTCATGCTCTTGCGATCGTCTGACAATTGCAAGAGCGTGAAACCCAGGGTTACAAACTCACACTTAGCTACATGAATATGTCTGCTCTATCACTGATATTGAGCGCTTTTAAATAAGTACCACACATATATAATATATAAATAATATAATATATTTAACAAATTGCATATATATATATATATATATATATATATATAACATATCAATGTTATAATTTATTAATAAATATTATTATTATTATATATATATATATATATATATATATATATTGATATTTATAATTATATACATACACTTTTCACATATGTGTGTGTGTGTGTGTGTGTGTGTGTGTGTGTGTGTGTGTGTGTGTGTGCACAATACCAACCAAACTGACATAATACAACAATTAGATATTTTTATAGGTTATCAAACAGATATAGCATTATAACATTAGCATACTAAATGACCTACTGACCAACCAAGTCTAACTACTATTAATCAATATTTCAAGAGATTTCTAATCTTTTACAATATTTACTGTTGGTTTTATGTTTACATTTTATATTGATTTAATAAAGTGAAAAGGAAAATGACAAAATATAAACAGAAACAATATAAGAGAATTTGAAAATAGCCTTTCTCTAATCCATATTTATTTTTAAAAAATTGTAGAGAATTGATTATTGATTATATTATTGATTATACTGATTATTGATTAGGGTTTAGTTTGGGTTGTGTCAATGCTGACAGGATTCAATAATAATTTCTGTTTTGGAATAATTTCAATTGGCATATTTTCAGTCAAATTTATTTTTGGCTTCTATATGAAATACAGAATATATATTTATGCGTGTGCTAGTGCATATACATTTTTATATATAGTACATTGGTGTAGATGTGTTGTGTATTTGTATATGTATGTGTAGGGGGACTCTCAATAAGTAATTATTATTAAGCTTGTCTTGAAACCATTTACTAGTGTAGTAAAGTCAGTGTCCAGTGGATGTTGCTTTATTATATGCTAAAGTCAGACTAAACTAAACTTTATAAGTATCCAGAGCCCCTAGAAAAAAAAAGATAAAGAAAACTATATTCTTAAAACTTCTATAATAGAAGTCACTTCCTGAACAACTGTAGATTTAAAAATGTAAGGCCTATCCAGAACATATGCAACTATCTTAAATATCTTGAGAACCTCTTGTGGGACTGATGCAGTTTGACAACCAGCCAGAGAGATCTATACTGCACCTGCAGTAACTAGTATGAGGCCTGTCCAGAACATATGCAGCAATCTTAAATATCATGAGAATATGTTGTAGGACTTTGATGCCACTTGGTAACCAGCTACAAAGGACCATATTGAACTTCCAATAACAATGTGATATCTGTCCAGAATGTATGCAATCAGCTTCAGTATATGCCAAGTGGCATCAAAGCCCCATAACATATTCTCAAGATATTGAAGATGATCTGCAGCCAGCCAGATAGGACAATAATCAAATGCATAAACAAGTATGAGGTCTGTCCAGAACATATGCAATGATCTTCTGTATCTTGATAACCTGCTTTTGGGACTTTGATGCAGATTAGTAACAAGCCTCAATACTATATCTGCATTAACTAATGTGATGCCTGTCCAGAGCATATGGAACAATCTTCAATATCTTGAGAATATGTTGTGGGACTTTGATGCAACTTTAATGTATGTATGCAAAAATAATGCCTGTTTTAAGCATATTTAAACTATGATTATATTTTGAAAAATGAGTATGAGAAAAATTATGAGTGGTTTAATGTAAGAAAGTGTGTTTACATGTTGGTTATGTTAGTATGTGTGTAAATGGCAAAACAATACATTTCCTTTCATAATTGTTGCGAAAAAATTTATCGTACACAAGTATCCAATGATGGATGATTTTCTTTTTTAAATTAGAATATGTGTATGAGATAATGATGAGTAAATGTATGAATGTATGTGTGTTTATAAGTTGGTACTGTTAGTATGTCTGTGAATGATATAACAATATACATTTCCATTCAAAATTGTAGCAAAATAATGTATACAAGTATCAAGTGATAGACAATTTCCTTTTTTAAAATAAAATATGTGTATGAGAGAATCATGTATGAATGTGTGTATTTATGAGTTAGTAAAGTTAATATGTGTGTGAATGATAAAACGATATACATTTCCATTTAAAATTGTAGTGAAATAATGTATATACAAATATCAAGCAAACGTTTATAAATAAATAAATAAATATATTTTAAATGTAAGTTGTTAACGATTAGAATCTCTTAATGAAATAATATGTATTAAATTACTAAATATCTATGTATTAACTATATTACAATATCATAATTAAGTAATAGAAATATAAAAGTGTATATGCATTAACATATTATATTATAATATTACAATATTACAATTGTAATTATAATAAAATAACATATCATATCATTACAATATTAATGTTTTTTACTTATTCTATAAATATATATACATATATATATATACACACACACACACAGTGCAATAGATAAATTGTCTAAAAAGATGAAAATAACAGTAGCATCTCATTTTAACAAATATATGTTGCATTGTGCAGAGTCCTGTTGCCAGACATAAGGTCTTCTAGCATCTACCCTCTTGACCCAGAGAAGCACTATCTCCTCAAGGCAGAGTATCATATTGAGTCAAAGGCTCTTACCAACAGGTTTGGGTGTTCTTTTCTTACCAGAAAAATCAAAGTGAGTTTTCTGAGCTGTCATACCTTTGTAATCATCTTAGACTCAGTCAGTGCTTTCTGAATCTTCTGTACTGACCTCCAAACACTTTGAGATGTTCATATTCAAACCTCTTGTGCGATTGCCAAGCAGTACTGCATGCTGTTTCCAAATTTCTGGCAGAGTGAATTGCATCATGGTGTTCTTTTTCTCATAGACTGACCCTACTGACCCTACTATACTGTGCAGTCAACAAAATCAAAAACAAAGTGCACGAGTAAAATTAAAAATATAAAATGATGGCAATTTACCCATTGCACCCTGTACATTACAGCCAACTGCACATTAGCAAAAGAAACATAGGCAGACCATGGCTCAGGTATAAAGACAAGATAAAAAGTAAGCTGTCAGAGTACCTCATCAGATCTTTGAGTAGATGAACCTGGATTGAAAAGAGTGGTGAGTATGCTGTCACAATGGCAATAAAGCATTTAACTTAAATATCTCCAACATCTAAATGAGGCAAAAGCAAGGACCAGGGTTAACACATACTACCCCCAAATCTCCAAACAGTGGACCCAAGCCTGATTGGGGGCCCAGGCAGTGCTTTGTGATAGTTGCTATATAAACATTTGCTTTTTTCAACTACATTTATATATCCCACAAATTAAATTAGACAGAACTGAATTAAAGGATGAAAAATTTTCATGGATTTTTATGTTATTCTGGTGTTTTTCCTTATCCACAAATTTTATTTCTATTGTTTTTTTTAAATGCAGCATTAGTCTTCTGTGTCCCACCAGCTAACTACATTAAGATTTTTTTAGATACATTATTTATTAGGATTCATTAAAGAAATGTTTTGCAATCCTAAATAAATACAAAAAGTAATAGAATAAAACTGTTATTTATTATTATTATTATGTCATTTTTTCATCATATTTCGATTTCTGCTTTGGTCTCACTACTAACCAAGTCTGCAGGGAGACCTAAGGCAGGTTATGGCGTGTTGTTATGACTCCATTTCATGTTTTTCTATCTTCCCTATCATCCCTAGCATTACATAGATAAAGTTTTCCTTAGTGTGTGGGCTGTACTTAACAAGACAATTTTTTGTATATCTCTTAAGCTGGGGTTTCCAGGGATTCTTTCAATGTGTTGTTTTGTTCCATTTTTTATCATTCCAAGTGCACCTACTATCACTGGCACAATTCTTGTTTTCAATTTCCACATTTTTTCTATTTCAATTTCCAGGTCTTTATATTTTGACAGTTTTTCAAATTCCTTGATTGCTATGTTACAATCCGCTGGACAAGCCATATCAATTAATAGACAAGTTTTCTCCTTCTGGTTTTTAACAATAATGTCTGGCCTGTTTGCTTCAATTTTTCTGTCTGTGTAGATGGTGTAATCCCATAGAATGGTTACATCTTCTATTTCTTTAACCGGTGCTGGGTGATGTTTATACCATTGTTTGTTTACAGCTTTTCCATAATGTTTGCACATTGCCCAATGTAAATATTGCCCAACTCTATCGTGGCGATTTTTATATTCATTTGGGGCAAGCACAGAACAGCCTGAGATTAGGTGGTCTATTGTTTCTTGGTGTTTATCACAAAACCTGCATTTTGGATCCATATTATTATGTATAATATTTGCCTGAAAGTTTCTAGTGAAAAGACTTTGGTCTTGTGCTGCAAGAATAAAGCCTTCAGTTTCAGACTTTAATCCAGATGCACGTAACCATCGATGAGTATTAACTTTGTCAACATTGGATTTATTGGCACATTCTGGATATTGGCCATGCAGAGGTTTGTCTTGCCAGCGCTGTTTCATCTGTTCAAGAGCTTTATCTTTGGCTTTCATTTTCATATTTTTTGCCGCAATAGTTGGTTCTTGGCTTCTGTTTTGCTTTTCTACAGAATCTACTAACTGTAAATCTTGTTTGTATTTACTGCCGTCTTTTATTATTGAATATTTTTTCTTTCTGTTTTCATGTTGTTTGACTAATTGTATCATCCAATCCTTTGTTGTTTCTATGTATGTTAGTAAGCCAATAGTTGTTGTCTTGTATGACAATTCCAGCTGAATAAGACCTCTTCCACCTTCTTTACGGGGTATGTATAGACGGTCTACATCAGCCTTTGGATGATGCATCTTATGCTTAGAAAGAAGCTTTCTTGTTTTAGCATCCATTCGCCTGATGTCGTTTAGAGTCCAGTTTAAGATGTTAAAGCTATATTGAACAACTGGGATTGCAAGGCTATTAATGGCCATAACTCTGTTCTGTGAATTTAATTCAGTTTTTAATATCATTCGTAGCCTTCTATAGTACTCTTTACGCACTATTTCTTTCATTTTTTTATGGTGAATGTTTTCGCTCTCATTTACACCTAGGTATTTATAAGCTTCTTCTGGTTTCAATTCTGTTATTGTTACAGCAGGGTCTAAGCTAATTGAGGATGTTTCTTGTATTGATCCACGTAAAACTGTAGCTTTAGCACATTTTGAATTTCATTCCAATGTCTTCACTGAAGCATTTTACAGTTTGCAGAAGACCTTCCAGCTCATTATCATTCTTAGCATATATCTTTAAGTCATCCATGTAAAATAGATGGCTTATTTTCTTTTGGCCTATTTTATAACCACATTCTGTCTTATTAAGTTGACTGGTTAGTGCTATTAATGATATGCAGAATAGTAAGGGAGATAAAGAATCACCTTGAAATATACCTCTTTTGATGTTTATTTCATCAGACTTATAGGTTCCATTTATATGATTGAGGTAAAGGGTTGTTTTCCATATAGACATGCACTGTTTGATGAAATTGATGATGACGGGCGATATCTTGTATATATTTAAAGTCTTTAAAATCCAGGAATGTGGCACACTATTGAATGCCTTTCGATAATCTATCCAGGCAGTACTAAGATTTTTCTTTGTACTGTAGCAGTTTTCCAGGATCATTTTGTTAATTAGCAATTGGTCTTTACAACCATAACAGCCACGTTTGCAAACTTTTTGTTCAAGCAGTATCATGTCATTTCTTTCTAAGAATAAATATGTCTGTTTTGTTAAAATAGATGTTAATAGTTTATATGTTGTCGGAAGACATGTAATTGGTCTGTAGTTTTTCGGGTTGTTTGTGTCACCATTCTTGGGTAGAAGAAATGTAATTCCTTTGGTCATCCATGCAGGAATTTTAGTGGGATCGTCAACCATTTCTTGAAGTTCTTTGGCTAGTTTTTTATGTGCTGCATTTAAATAATATAGCCAAAAGTTAGGAATTTTTTTCTATACCTGGGAATTTCCAATTGTGTGCTTTTTTTAGTGCAAATTTAACATCATCTTCTGTAATTCCAGACCATGTCTGTTCTGGTTTATTTTTCATTCATTCTATCTCTTGCGCAATCCAATGTACTTCCTTGCTATGTTCTTTAGGGCAAGCCCATATCTTTTCCCAGAACTGTGTGACTTCTTCCATTCTGGGGGGGACTGTCACTTCAATTCTTTTTTTACCTATTTCCCTGTAAAATCTCTTTGTATCAGTCTGAAAAATCTTGTTTTGTCTGTAAAATCTTGCTCTTTTCTCATAGCGCCTTATTCTTTGAGCCTTCAGTTGGATTTTTTGCTTTATTTTTTCTTTATTTGATAAGACTTCATTTTCATTTCTAATGTTATATTTTCTTTCGGCTCTTCTGCTTTTCCTAGTTCTTACATTTATTCCTCTACTCAGTTCATCCAGTACTGATAGTTCACTTCTAAGTTGTTCGATTTCTTTTTCTATTTTTCTGTTCCAAGGTGGATCTTCATGTCTGCGAGACTGCCTTGTTTTTATCTTGATATTCAATTTTTTGTTGCTGCTATTGCTGATGCATATATTGCTTCATTGAGATTTGTATGAGTGTCTTCATCCAAGATTAATTTCAGTGCTGCATTGTAGAGTTTAATAGTTCGGAGGTTATGTTTTGTTGGTTGTAATTTTGGGAGCTGTTCTTGTTCCTCCATTGTAATATTTTGTATTTGACTTAGATGGTTCTTTATTTCTACCTTGGCTTCCTGTATACTGTTCTTATTTTCCGTCAAATAATTATCTTCGATGTGTTCTGAACTCGTTTTATTTTCGTCTTTTAACTGACTCAGATCACACCTTTCCAGCACTTTTAAACTTACAGCATTATCTTCACAGTGATTTGTGTGTTTCACGGTTTCTACATTATGACCTGTGGCTTGTTTGATGTTATTACTTTTTATTTCTGATTCTGATTCCGGTTCCTTTTCATATTTTGTTGATTCGTCTCTTCTTGTTACAATTCTTTTAATTTCATTAATTTCAGCCTCTGTCAGTCGGTTATTACGAATAATGTACCTTCGCACATTGGCTAATTTATTTTCGTCAATATACTTTCTATTTGCTTGACCAACTTTTTCACGCCAAATGTCATATGTTTGGCGAGTCATGTTTTTTTGAGGTTTGAGTAACGCTTCATGAAATGCAGTCATAACAACTTTGTACTCCTCATGAGACCATTTTATTTTTTCTTTCTTTAAATATACGGTTGTAGATCTAGCTGGAGAATTTTCAGGACCATCATTAGGATTATCCTGGTTGTGGGGACCTGAATATTCATTCTTTGTGTAGGAGTTTGTTCCTATGGCAGATTTTTTGACCTCAGGTAGGTTCCCTCCTGAAGGACGGGCTCCCTGTTTATCCACTGGAAGAGCCATACTGGACTTTTTATTTCTATTTGTATTTCTCATGTTTTTCCCACGAGTGACGCACGGGTCCAAAAGTCCACCCAAAGTTGCCCGGCACGTTGGGTAACGGTCTTTTACAAACAGGGTCCCGAAGCCTGTAGAGGATCGTTTGTGACCTCATAATGCAGTAGCCATTCACTCCTCGGCACGATTAACACCTTGAGTTGCGGGTTGTTGTTCGGAGTTTTCCTTCTCCTAAATGGGCTGCCAAGTGACATCTGACATAGATGCGATTGGAATTCAAGGAGAAAGACGCTGGTTAAAAAAAAAAAAAAATAAATTATTATTATTATTATTATTATTATTATTATTATTATTATTATACCAATATACTTTCTTAAAGAAACCTTTGTGAATCCTAAATAAATAAAATAATAAAACTGATATTTTTAAAAAGAAAATTTCAGTTTTTATTACTTTTATTGCATTATTTTCTTTAGCAGATTATTGTAGTGGGCATCAGCGCTATGTTTGTGAAATGGCCTTGTATCAAACATAACTGAGCCCACCACATTTGAAAGAATCAGAAGGTTAAACAAAAGATAAAAGGGTCTCATTTGTATTAATAAGTGTAAATTTATTTAATGAGAAGAATGATATCAGTTTTGTTATTTTGAAATAACACAAATGTTTTAAAGTTCTGCAAAATAGTTTTTCTTTGAATGTGTGTTTAAGAGTTCAGTTTATTTAAAGTCAGATGAAATGGATTTGTGAAGAAAAGACAAGTCTAATGTTGCTGGTGTGTGTATAATTATAGTAACTGAAAGTTCTTCCTGAGTGTGAAAGTTGAAATGATGTTTATATTCCCCTTTCTTTTTTGTTGCCAACAAGTAAATGAGGAAAGGGGAGAATCAATTAGTGCAGTGTGAAAAAGAGAATGTGAGGGTGTGAAAATGTAGGTCATCAGGAGTTGTTGTCAGTCAGACAACTGGTAGCTCTATGTAATGTTCTTTCTTTATTTGTTGTCAGTACACGAGGAAAAAGGATAAAATGAAAAAAGTAAGAAAACGTTGTGTCGCTTTGATGATACGTCCAATCAATGACTTGTGATTCCCTGAAGAAAAAAGAAAAGATCACGCGTTTTTATGCATTTGTGAAAATAAGATCAGATCAACGTTTAAGATTTTTTTCCCTTGCTCTTGATTGGCCAGTAAATAAGAGGTTGTTTTATTTTTTTTCGCTGCCGTCAGCACATGGTAAAATTTAGTGATCCAATTGTCTTATGAAAGGAAACTCTTTATTTGTGAATGCATAAATGCATATGCATTTTTTAATGGTTCATGAAAAGGTATAGGTATGTGTAAGCTCGGATTTTCTGTGCAATCAAATTTCACAAAATCTGACAATTTCCTGAAATTCGTGGAGAGAGAGGTGATGTAGAAAAAATATTTTACCAAGATTTTCTAAAAATAATAACTTCAAAAATAATTTTATTCATTTATCCTGAAAGTTTCAATAAAATCCGACAACTAATTTTTGAAAGAATTTCCAAATAAATGTATTTATCACCAGAAAAAAATCTGAGTTGCGTATATACAATAAAGACTGAGTAAACTTAAACTCTGATAAAAATTTGGTAAACGGCTGACGAAAAAAAAAAAAAAAAAGGGAGGGAGTTACTAAACTTTCAAACGGGTTAGAAAAGATTTAAAAAAATTTTTTAAATAATTAAAAAATACTTTAATCTTTCGTTTTATATATTTTGACAGAAAAACTTTGTTTTTACAAAGTTTGGGGTCTTTTTTCTTCATATGCTTTTTTTTATCAGCGAATTAGTGGAAGTACCTACTTTTTTTTTAAACCGATATTTTCTCTTAAAGAAATATCATTTTTTACTGTAGTGCATTATTTTAGTCTTTTCTTGATTAGGATTTGAAGACTGTGTAAAATGTTTATTCATAGAAATGCCGTCGGTATAACATTCATTGAAGAAACCTGAATTTTGAATAAGAAAAACGAAAATAATACAAAATAAATGTAATCGATATGTTTTCTTTTTCTTTTTTCTTTTTTTTTAAAGCGGATATACTTTCTTAAAGAAACGTTTATTGAAGAAAACACCTTTCTTAAATCGTAAATAAAAAAGAAAATAATAATACAACAATAAAACCCATTATTTTCTTTTTACCTCCAGAAACTATTGGTTTTGAAATTTTTTTTTTCATTAAGAAATAATTTATTCTATTTAAAACAGATATTTTCTTAAACGTAAATATCATTTTTTTTGTATTTTATTTTCTTATTTATGATTAAAGAACATTTTAAAAATTGACGGGATTGTTTAACTTTATTTTAAAAAATGCAGTGTAGGAGGTAATTTTTTATTATTAATTATATAAAAATATTATTATTAGATAATTTTATTAAAATGATTATTAAAATTATAAGATAAGTAATATTAAAACTTAAAACAAAAATATAATTTTAATAATTTTTCTCTGTATTTTTACTTGTGATTGGCTTCTTTTTTAACTTCTTGCTAGTCTTTTGTTTGTTCCCTCAAAAAACATCTTAACTGTGTTTATTTTTTATTAAAATTGATTCTGGAAGTCTTCCTATTTACTGCCACAAGCTAGAATTTGAGCTCTGCAAATCGATTTTGATTGTTAAAAATATAATCCATCATGCCTTTCTCTCATTAGGATTCAATCTTTAACATCAATAAATATTTCTTTAAAATACTTAATAAACAAAAATAAAATTTTCACAGAAATTTCATACATTTTTTTGCAGTTGTTGCATCAAAGTTAAGAAAACTCAAATAAAATATTTTGTAAAAAAGAATTAGATAAAACTAAAAATTAAAATACAATAGAAAATAACTAAAAATCTGATTAACAACAAAGTTGGTAAATAAATTCTCTTCTTTGAAGTTCATATTTGTCCCTTTAAATTTACTTTTTACAGCAATAAAAACCAATTTCTATGGATTCTTGAGTTCAACTAGTCAGCATTTATTTTTCTACCTAGAGTTTCAATTGAAATAAAAATTTTAAGATTAAACCTTAGAACTAATACAAATTACTATTAAAATGTAAATGGCACCTTATAGGCATAAAATGATACAAAAGTGTATCACAGAAATGAAAAGAAAAGGACAAGTGACAGCATCAATAGACAAATTCCAAAAATTGTGCATTGCATTGCATGTAGTTCTTGCTACATTAGTGAGTGTTGAAAGTGGTGAAATAAGGTATAGCAAACTAAAACCTATAAAAAGTGATCTATGATTTATAATGAGGTTATCAATAATCTACAATCTACAATAAGGTTATCAATAATTTTCATTGAAAATTAATGGGTAAATTTTCGTTGTAAGTCCCGATGCTTTTCCCCTTCAAATTTATCCAAAATAGGATTATCTCTGTGCAAATGTATATGCTGAACTCAAATCAACTGTTAGTTATTGAAGAAACTTACCTTTTTTTATCTAAATGTCCATAAAAAAAAAACTATATCTTGCACTTTTTCTCTCCTGTAACTCTCACAAAGTCATGTAATTAACTGCAGAATGATGTACTGCGCATTTGAATGAATTTTGGCAGATTTTTTTTTTATTTTTCTTCATTTACTGATACTTCCGGCGATGTACTTCTGGAAATTAAAGTAATGCGCTATTGTATTTCTACGCTTGTTACTCTCATAGCAGGAAGTACATCGCTGGAAATATCAGTAAAGGAAGAAAATCGACCAAAATTCGACAAAAAATTCTGCCTACATAGCATGTCATTCTGCAGTTTACATGAGTTATGAGAGAGAAAAAGTGCGAGATATAGTTTTTTTTTTTTATGGACTTTCAAAGCAAAAAAGGTAAATTTCTTCAATAACTAATTGTTGATTTGAGTTCAGCATATACATTTGCACAGAAATAATGCTATTTTGGATCAATTTGAAGGGGGAAAAGCCGTCAGCACCTAAAACAAACATTTACCAATTAATGTTCTTGATCCCTCAACTGTGATGAAATTGTGAATACATTTGCACATGTTAAGTCTTGAAAGAACACTATATAACATTCTCTATTTTTTTATTCATAATGTTGAATGTGTTAATATTATTCAAATTTTTAACAAGAAAAATCTAAAAAGAAATTGCCATAAAATATTGTTGATTTATTTAAAATGGATTAAATGGCATGTCTCTAATTTGTATTTAGATACATTGTATTTATTTTCTGTTTTTCTAGTTGAAGTGTTTACCTATATTGCATATGATCCATTATTGTGCATAATTAGGTTAGAATAAAATGTGTATTTTATATGAATACTACCTTATAAAAATTGACATGTAGTAAAGGCAGCGGCTATATCATATTCAGTAGTGGTGAGCACAAGACCCTAGCACCAGCTCTGGCAAAGACTAAACAATCTGCATTAAATAAAATCAGCAGCCTTTTCCTGTAAACCGCACTCTTATACCCAAACCGGTCTTGTCTATATGTCTCTTGTGGGTACTGAAAATATAAGAATCTATCAACTAACCTATAAACTACTGGATATTCATACATCAAAAACTTTAGGAGTGTCCAATATATATATATATATATATATATATATATATATATATATATATATATATATACAGTGTATACACTGCTTATATGTGTCACATTAAAATTTCACTTCTCTGATTCCATGCACCTATGGCTTAGGGAGTAGCGACTCTGACTGACACCAAATCGGTCAAGTTTCGATCCCAGCCAAAAGCAAGTCTAGCCACACTGATGAGCTGTGATACAGTGTATTTTATTTCAGCCAATGCGTTTCATCCATTTATGAACTTTATCAAGGCAAACACAAAATGAATTTATTTGAAACAAAGTATCCAACAAAAAAAAAAAATTAAATGTTGTTAGTTACCAGAAAATTATAAAGCACTGATAAATATTTATGAGGTCAACTGAAAAATATTAAATTTTAATACTTTCTAGTTGACCTCAAAATACAAAATGACTTAATTTAATAATTAAATTATGTCATTTTGTGTACTTGAAGAGACTGTTTCATATGAAGTGTAAATCCATGGTGTAATTTTTCAGCAATCCAGTGGTGCATCCTTGAGAAAAGTTCAGGAAGGCCTTCTGTGTGTCAGGAAGGCCTTCTGTGTGTCTGACAGTTTGAATCTGGAAAAGTTTCAAATTAGGTCCTTTTTATTAGCCTTAGATCATTCTGCTTTTTTGAATTAATGTTTTTAGTTTTTATGCAAAATTTGTATATGTCTATTGTCATCATAGTTGATTGTTATTTCATGTATATGGAAAGTATTTTCTGCCATGTCTTTCAAAAAAGTATATCTTTTTTTATCTTTCAATTCCTGCTTTAAGGGTTTTTATTTAATTTGTGAACATAAGAAGATAACACATTTTGACAAGTTTGTGTGAGTATTAGAGACTGGCTTTTTCTTCATTGCAGTACCTGAGAAAGTTTTTTCTCCTTCTATAGGAATGACTGGATGTATTAGTTATTAGTTGTTTATATTTTTTGATTAGGTGTATGTGTACATATTAGTTTATATATATATATGTGAATAAGGATAAGGTATATTTTGGCAACAAGTATTCATCCAAAAAAGTTTACTTAAGAAGAACAGATAAATAAATAATTAATTAAATTAAAATAAAATACATTACATTACATTCTTTTTGTGTGGCCTTGTTCCCAATATTTGTTAAACATGACGCCATGCAAGACCATTTCAAATGTCAAGCTTCTGAAAGAATACCAAAATGCAGACAAAGGAATTCAAACTACCACACAGACACCACATTGGTTCTTGATAATGACTGCAAAAGACAAAAGTATTTAAATAAAAATAACAAAATAAGAAATTTGCACAGCTTAGCCATGACTTTAAGTAACAACTTATAAAAAAACTAGAAAAATATAATAAAAAATGAAAACAGGTATTCTGTGTTGGTTCTTTTCATATTTAAAAAATTGTACTTTAGTAAAAGATGAAAACAACTTTTTATGGAGAAAATACCGAAGGAATATTCCTAAATAATCAAAACATAATAAACACTCTTCAGACACACTTTTTCATATCATCAATATTTGTTAATATACTATCTCATACTATCTCTCTCTCTTGTACTCTTTCTTATACTATCTCTCTCTTACTCTTTCCCATACTATCTCTCTTTTGTACTCTTTCTCATACTATCTCTCTCTCTCATACTCTTTCTCATACTATCTCTCTCTCTCATACTCTTTCTCATAC
>JBBBDQ010002510.1:327500-397500 GCA_037127315.1 Ascarosepion bandense
TGCAGGATAGATTCAGACAGAAAAAAACTTCCAGGCCCTGCACAGAGAACCGACTTTCATAGCAGCGGATTTAGCAATGGATTCGATATAGTCATTCCACTTGAGGTCTGCTGAAAGTGTGAGATCAAGGAGGCGTAGTGTTTTACTCTCTGGGAGGCAAGACTGGTCCATGCTAATGGGAGGTAGGTGCGATTGTCTATGATAGTTAATTGATAGCAGCTTCATTTTAGAAGCATTAAAATTTATGAGCCATTTCTTACCCCAGTCCACTACGGATTGGAGGTCTTTTCAAGCTCGGCTGCAAGGTTAGCTTTGTTGCCCACACCAGATTTTTGATCGAGGTGAGAGTAAACTGTGGTGTCATCGACGTACATACCTACTTGGGATCTTATGGTATCAGGGAGATCATTAAGGTAGATCAGAAAGAGCGTAGGACCTAGGATAGAGCCTTGAGGGACACCCGCGTTCGTATGGTAGTTCTGGAAGGCATGTCCGTTTAATACCACCTTCAATGTGTGGTTAGAGAGGAAAGACTGGATTAGTTCAAACAAATGTCCAGTTATACCATAGCTCCGCAGTTTGCATAGAAGGCCAGCATGCCAAACTCTGTCGAACGCTTTAGAGATATCCAAGGCAATGGTTCGGGCTTCACCATTCTTGTCGAGTGCCTGGTATATATGCTCTGTGATGGTCGTTAGCATATCAGCAGTAGACCTGGTGAAGCAGAAATCATACTGCTTGTCCAAGAGGAGCCTGTGTGCTGTGAGATGCTGAACCACCTCGGCGTTGATAATGGCTTCGAACACTTTGCCAAAGATCGGAAGAAGGCTGATAGGGTGGTAATTTGCGGGGTCCGAGGGTTCTTCAGTGTTTTTAAATATAGGAACTACAGAGGAAGATTTCCAACAGGCAGGAAAGCAGGAAGCAGATAGGCAAAAGTTGTAGAGCTTATAAAGGACAGAGGAGAGTTCAGGGGCACATTTCTTTAAGACTATGATTGGGATTCTGTCCCCTCTGCTCGCTTTGTGAGGGTTAAGTTTTGAGATTATGTTAGAGACCAGTGAGGGTGTAATGTGGATGTCATTCAGTTGAGCCTTAGTTCTAGGTGAGAAGTCGGGTGTAAAAACTCCAGACAAGTCCAGTCTTGAATTGTTTGAGAATCTGCGGGCAAAGCATTCAGCGTTGTCCGCTGAGGAGGTGAGGACCTCAAATTTATTGATTTGTGAGGGACTTATTTATTGATTAGTGGATGACTTGCTCTTGTTAAGTACTCTTTTACAGAGTTGCCAGTAGTCTTTGGCACCGAACTAAGAGGATGCTATGCGTTGCTTCATTCTGGCAGCAAACAACATCTTAGCTTCATTAAGTATCTTTTTACAGTTATTACAAGCTGAAGCGAAAAGGTGCCTGTTTTGGTCTGACGCATAGCTATGATAGAGTCAGAAGAAGTGATTCCGGTGGGCAATGGCGGCCAAGCAAGCGGGCGAGAACCATGGAGACGAATGAGATTTAAGCTGAAATTTCCTGGCAAGGATGAAGGAGGAGACCTCGGATGCACATTCTTCGATTGGAAGACTAAAAACATTGTTCCATGGGATGTCACAGAGTAAGTCTCGGAACAAACCCCAGTCTGCTCTTTGGTAGCAGTAGGATATTCTACTTGTCTAGGTTTCTTGGGTCGGGTGGGAGTGGAATGAAATGTTGATGGAAACTACGGTGTGGTCAGAGTTTCCAAGTGGGCAGAGCTGTCTGGTAGTGCAAGAGTCTGGGATGGAAGTGAAGCAGAGGTCTAGTAGTGAGTCCCTTCTGTTAGGGTTGTTGGAGAAATACGTGGGGAAGTTCACCACTTTTGTAAGGGATTGGGTGATTGAAAAATTCATGGTGTGAACACCAGCAGAGTTGATGACAGAGTTCTCCAGCCACTTGGTGTGGTGGGTGTTAAAGTTACCAAACACAAATATATGGGCAAAGGGATGGGAAGAAATGGCTTTGTCGATATTGTCAGAGATGCTGTCAAGTAACGAACAGTCAGAGGAGGAAGGGGAGCAGTAGAGAAAGAAGAGATAGCTAATCAAGCTTAGAAGTGAGAGATGGAAGCACATGAAAGAATGATCCAGGGATTCAAGAGATGTCACCCTAGCTAGGGGAAGGTGTTCGCTGACATACACACCAAGCCCATGCATGTGAACATTGGAGTCCTTCCTGAAGAGGGGAAGGTAGCCAGGAACGTAAAACTTAGAACAGGGGATAGAAGGGTCAAGGTTAGTTTTACATAGGGCTAAGATATTAGGTGAGTTAGTGTGAAGGAATGATTCTACGCTGAGAAAGTTAGTGTGGATACCACATATGTTAGTGAAAGAGATGCAGATGGGTTTGGGTGTTTTCAGACTAGCTGGTTTAGTTTTGCTGTTATGTTTGCTTTTTTCCATAGTGATTTAGTTAAGGAGAGGTCTTAGAATAGAGTCAGTTGGTCTCTTGTTTGCTGCATGTGAAGGATGGAGACTGGTGCGCCCTACAACATAATGTGGCCTCCGGGTTGCCCACCGAACGTTCATGCAGGGACACCTGTCCATGCGCGATATGGCACTACAAGAACCCTGGTATTATTCAACTGTTGATCAGAGCAGCCTCTCAAGATGCTACGCAAGAGTTCAGGCTCCTAATTACCAGTTGGAAGCAGCAACCAGGAAACTGCCAACCCGGTACCCTCAGAATGTAAAGACGTTGTCACCATACTCAGTAACTGCAAAGAGCTTCCAGCTGAACTAACACTAAGATCAAGGAGGGACGATGAACCGGCAATCCCTTCCTAAACAAGAAACAAGGCAATCACCTCTACTCTTGTTCAAAAGAAGGGGGTGGAGTGTGAGTCCGGGCGATAGTAGGAACAATTAAATATATAATATATAAAATAGGTTAAAAATAATGGAAATATTATTAATAAAAAAGAAAAATACCTAAGAGAAATACTTAAAAGAAGACAATGAAAATATATGTTATGGTAATAATTTATTTTTCTTGGTCAAATTCCCTGGATAGCATCTAATAATGAACATGACACCAGACTAATTACATGAAGTCAATTTTTATAAACTTATTTTCTTTCTTCATTTGAATATCTAACCAAAAGTAATTAGTTTGTAAAACCTTCACTCACAGCTCAATATCAAATTCTTTTTTAATAACATTATATTTGTATCTCAGATTTTTATACTGTCATTCTGCACTCTGGCAGTGAACTAAATTTACCATTACAATTCCTCATGCATTGATTTCACACAAGTGAAAAAAAGGGTGTGCCTTATTTATAAGTATGTATGAATCAAAGATTTCTGTGACATATTTCAAGCAAAAGAACTTGTTTAATACCAACCTGCTTTTTTTGTTCACTCCTACAAAAAGTCAAGTGACCTGATTAGTTTTATTTAATTTTGTTCTATTTTATTCTTGACCAAGTGACTTCATAGTTGAGAAATAGCCCAAAATTATCTTCTTTATATATATAAATTTACATTTATTTAATTTTTTTTCTTTGAAGGTTTAAAACTTTGAAGCAAATCTGGGCTTAAAAATTAAGGTATTTTCAAGTGACCAACTATTTTAAGAAAATCAGAAGAACAATAAATAAGAATTTATGGAATTTGAGACATGTTTACTCTACATGAATTAGTTCATTTAAAGCATGTCATTTTGAAACATTCATTCTCAAAGTTAAATTCTTATGAATATTACCACCAGCCAACACATTGATTGAAATATTTTCAATCAAAAAAATCTTTCTGGATGTATTTATATCAAACACTAACTCTCCATAAACTATAAATAACTTGAATAACAGGTTTTAAAATGTCTTAATTGCAATCAAGGATTAGATTTATGAGATAGTAGAAATTCAAGGTTTATTACTGGATAAGACTAAATATTGTGGAGTGGATAATACAGTGGTTCTTCACTAGGTTACAGGTCAAATATCATTTCCATCTACTGATTTCATGGTCTTATCTTCCCCCTCTCCATTTACTAACATATTTTCCAATGACACATTTCCCACCTGTCTCCTTGCCAATATCAGATTCATTTCCAACAATTTTCTCTCTCAATTTCATAAACCATTAACTCATTATACAAAATAATAGTAAGAGAGTTTTAAGTAATAAGTGATTCTGAGGAGCAAGCAAGTAGATAATCAAAAATTAATTTAATGTATAAAAATGAAGTAATATTCACAATTCATCATTAATTTATACTGTAAGGATATATAAAGAATACATTATGATCTTGTAACGGATTCTGGGTTTCTTAATCCAGTTATTGTAGAATTTATTAGAAATTTAGAAAATATTTAATTAGTACTGAGCTTCTTTGTAACAAGCATTAAAGTCTTTCCCCTTCAATTTTCACTGTAAACCTCTCAAAATAAAAGTGTGGGGAGATGGATGGGGATGTTCAAAGATATGCTGAAAAATTCTCATTCTGATCCACTTTCCAAAATGAGTATTTTGATGTCATTAAAATGCTGATGTGAAGAAGTGGGTAAGTGTGAATGTTAAAGCATGCGGTGGGGGAGGGGGCACACACACACACACACACACACACACACACACACACACACACACACACACACACACACACACACACACAGAATACCAAAATAGCTTCACAGCTTCAAAATAGTCAAAGCCCTGGGCTATACAAGAAGAAGATATGTAAAATAATGGGAATATTTTATCTCAAAATCTATAATTATTTGGCAAAATAACAAGAAATTAATATAGATGCAAAAGTTATGAAATTAAATAAAATAATTATATCACACATTTTTTCCTCTCTCAGACTAGCATCTCCATTGGTTTTAATCTTGAATAATGGGTTTCTTGGCTGTGTTGAATAGCTCACCAGGAACCACACATAGTTTAGGAAAATTAAACTTTGCCAAAATTTGTTTTATATTTAAAAGTAAAAGTAAAATGGCCAAATGCATTGTAAAAAGTATTTAAAAGAATACTTTGATAAGATTTGTCCATAGAATTTAGCAGAGATCAAGTGGTATACAAGTCGCAGGTATAGTATTTGCAACAGATGTTGTTAATTACTATTGCATTTAACATCAAAAGTCATTCTTTCTTCATATTATAAAAAAGTGTTTCAATTAGAAAGAAAAAGAGTTGATTCATTTGTTCAAGTTTTGTTCATTATAATACAAAAGAAGATGCATGTATTGAAGATTTTACAAGTATTAAATGCCAGGAAATAAGCCTTTCCCAGTTTTTCTGCTTTTTCTTTGATGCCATTTGCAATATTTCTCGGGGTTCTTGACAAAATCCAACAGAGAATCTGTAATGTGATCAATCCTGACCTGGTAGCTTAGCTTTAATCACTTTCTCATTGACATAATATGGCTTCTCTCTGTCTCTTCTGCAAATACTTTCATGGCTTCTGCTCCAATGAGCTTAGCTTCCTGGTGCCCCCTCTATATGAATTTACTTGAGCTACTAGACTAGCAACTATGTCCCACTCTTTTACAGTGAAACCAATCAAATGTAATCACAACCTTTACTCTAATAGCTTCTTGGAGTAGATAGACTAAACTATCGCCTGGTTTACACTCCACCCATGTCTATTGAACAGGTGAAGAGGCTCATCCCTTGTTTCCTGTTTAGGATGTGGTTTCCAGCTTTCTCTTTTCCAGTCTTTTACTCTTTTCCATTCTTTTCCTCTTTTTTTTTTTTTTTTACTTGGAGTAGATAGACTAAACTATTGTCCCGTTCACACTCCACCCACGTCTATTAAACAGGTGAAGAGGCTCATCCCTTGTTTCCTGTTTAGGATATGATTTCCGGCTTTCTCTTTTCCAATCTTTTCACTCTTACGTATCCCCCTGCACATCAGTGGCGTTACCGCCTTGCTCGGGATGATATGATTAAAAAAACAAAACAAAAAAAAAACAACTTTCCACCTGTGGAATTCCCTTCCATATACTTGCTTCCCTGACAGCTACAATCTACAAGAATTTAAATGCAATGTCAATCACCATCTCTTATCTCCTTGACTCGCATCCCTTGTATCATGTTCTTTTCCACTCTACTTTCCACTCTACTCTCATGCAGCTCTCTTCACAGCTGGATTCGTATCCTTCTCTTACCCATTTTTTGACACTCCCTGCAACTTATCCCTCTTTCTCAACACTCTCCTCTTATGTAACCACCTGCCCACCAGTGAAAGTACTGCATTGCTTCGAATGAGATGATTATTAAAAAAAACATCATAAATTATGACTACAAATACATAATAAGTAATAACTGATAATTAAATATTTAATAATAATAATATTTTCAATCAATATAAAATAATATTTCTTCGTAGGAAGGGAGATTGAATATGGATTTTTTTTGGTAATTGATTTCACCCCAAACAAGGCAGTAAAATCACTAAGACACAAAAGGTTACTGTGCGTAAAAGAATTAGAAACAGAAACATTGACATTGCATCTAAATTTTTGCAGATTAAAGTTGGCTGGAAAGCGTGGAGTCAGAAGGGAGTTCCACAAGCAAGTAGTGCGAGAAAATAAACTATTAGCATAAAGCTTATGGCTACATTTAGCCAACTCAGCTGAAAATTGGTGAAATCTTGATGCTAGCCTAGTAATGAATATAAATTCAAAATGTTTAGATATCATAGCAAAGTGCTCATCCAAACAAATACCATAAAAGCTAGAAGCAAAAAGTTTGAGAACAGAAACTGTTAGCATAGAATTTATGGTTACATCTCAACTGTAAATTGATGAGATCTTCATACCAGTCTAGTCAGTCAGTCAGTCAGTTAAGTGCCATATGTAATACACACTTTAGGTGATCATGTCTCGAAAGAGACATGACTGACTGGGCAGAAGATTATCCTGTAGTAGGTTGCCATTGCTTTCTGTGGTAGACTGGTTGCCATCCAAGGCTATAGAACCCAATCTGTCCTGTTATTTGACTCAGAGCTAGAGGGGGAAAAAGATGTATTATATTATTAAGTAGTAATTAGTGGGGGATCAGTTTATTACTTCATAACAATATAAAAATGATCTCCCACTTTATGCTCAGTAGAAGCCTTAATCATCATTCCAACTATTATATTCAGTCAGTTAGTTAAGTGCCATATGTGATACACGCTTTGGGCGATCATGTCTCGAAAGAGACATGACTGACTGAGTCAAAGATTATCCTGCAATAGGTTGCCATTACTTTCTGTGGTAGACTGGTTGCCAGCCAAAGCTATAGAACCCAATCTATCCTGTTATTTAACCCATAACTGTATGGAAGAGATGGATTAATACTTTTCTCAAGGGTATTTGTGCATAAGTGAATGCAAAGAATTCAACTGGAATTTCAACTTTGCTCCCCAATTTCTCGTTCTGAGCTGATATCCACTGCACCACAATGCACATCCAACTACAATGCATATCCCAGTCTAATATTGCACTTAAATTAATAAAGTCCAGGCGTCATACAAAAAGAGTTCATCCAAACAATTATGATAAAAGTATTTATAGAAAAAACACAGAGAGGCAATATTATGGTGATAAGAAAGTGATCCATCAGTGCAATGTCTGTTTATAGTGTTCCCAAGGTTTGGGAATTTTATCTAACATCTTCAGTTTGTAGCTATCCATAAATATTGATGGTTCAGTGTAAGGTGTAACTGAAGTAGGTTGAAACTTGACCACTGTTTTGCCCAGGCTGAGGATGAGGCCAAATCTTTGCAGGAGTGCATTTCTTATTCTGTTTCAGTGACCAAGTCACAGTCATCTCATGTTTTATTAAACATCTGGCCCTGATGAGCAAAACTCTTGAATTGGCTCACCAAATATGTTGCTTTTCTTAATTCATTGAATATTTTAACTCTAGTTATTTGGTTGTACAAGTTTGGTAGATGTATGAAAGTTCTTTTAATGTGATTGTTAGTAAATATTTTTGGTTTGTGTTTGTCTTGGTAAATGAATAAATTATTTGCAAGTCTATCAGTAAAAGGAAATATTAAACATGAAAAAGTGATATTTGGATAAGTTAACTAGCCTGTGATTTTCATTTGTGAAGCTCTTCTTGTGAGGAACCGATTAGAATGTTTTCCTTTTTCTATGGAATCATGGGAATGTTTCTTTTTCAGTATTGCGAGCTTACTACAGACGTAATTTTTGTCCTAGTTATTCAAATTTAATTTGTTACACCTTGTTTTAAAATTTGTTACACCTTATTTTAAAATTTAATTCAAGGAAAAAAACAACTGATTGCATTTCCCCAATACTGATAAAATTTAATTTATTTCAACTCAAACTCCTGCCATATTTTAAATAGTAAAACAGATAATCAGTAATGTCAGTCACTTTTAGAATCTGCATGTTCGTTGGCTTTGGTTGTTATCATTTTCTTTTATTACATTCAAAAATACATTTCTACAGATTTTATGTCTGAAAAAAAAAAGTCAGTTTTTTTAAAAAGAATATATATTTCTTGATTAAATATGAAGACAATACAGATTATTATTCACATGAGGTTATTACACTGAAATTCACTTTTGCTGTTATATTGTTGGTTACCATAAAACACTTTCAAAAATCTTGTTGACATATATTCTCAAATCTTCAAACATTTTACAGCCACTTCATGTATTTTACATGAGCCATTTCACTCAGTACTCTGTTCTATTAAAATTGACAAAATGCCTCATTACTGACACATTATGATGGTTGATGGAAAAGAGAATGGATGAGTGAAACCTTTCAATTCATAATTATTTCACAGCCAATTTACCTACCCACTTCAATGTCAGCAAACCTTTTAGCCCATTCAGTCAGTTAAGTGCCATACTGGTTGCCAGCCAAAGCTATAGAACCCAATCTGTCCTGTTATTTGACTCAGAGCTAGAGGGGGAAAAAGATGTATTATATTATTAAGTAGTAATTAGTGGGGGATCAGTTTATTACTTCATAACAATATAAAAATGATCTCCCACTTTATGCTCAGTAGAAGCCTTAATCATCATTCCAACTATTATATTCAGTCAGTCAGTTAAGTGCCATATGTGATACACGCTTTGGGCGATCATGTCTCGAAAGAGACATGACTGACTGAGTCAAAGATTATCCTGCAATAGGTTGCCATTACTTTCTGTGGTAGACTGGTTGCCAGCCAAAGCTATAGAACCCAATCTATCCTGTTATTTAACCCATAACTGTATGGAAGAGATGGATTAATACTTTTCTCAAGGGTATTTGTGCATAAGTGAATGCAAAGAATTCAACTGGAATTTCAACTTTGCTCCCCAATTTCTCGTTCTGAGCTGATATCCACTGCACCACAATGCACATCCAACTACAATGCACAGCCCATTATCAATCTTAAAAGAGTATTAGTCATAGTACAACTATAATCACTTATTATAATATAAATCTTTAGATGAACAATATATTTATTTTAAATAAAGCAGGTGATAATGCCACTGATATTAAAGAAGTTGCTGAGTATAAAAGAAAAGAAGAAAGTGAGGAGTAAAAAAAAGACAATAAAAGAACAGGATTCAGCAAAACAAAAGATAATAAGTGATATTGCATTTAAATTTTTGAAGATGGAACCAGAAAGTGTTATATTAAGTGTATGGTGGCAGAATAAAGAAGAAACAACAGAGGTTTAGGAAATAAATAATTGTATTATGGAAAAAATACAAGTGGTAAATCTGTGTGAATACCTCTTATTGAAAGAAAGAGATAAGTAGACTTATAAAAATCATCCACAGATGTATGGTAGGAGAAGGAGGGTGAGTTGTGATTTACTGCAGTGATGACCTTTAGCAGGTGCCTTTTGGAGATAGGTGTTCTGTCTTGACAAATGTTGTGAATCCTGGGTGTTATGCTGGCAACTTTTTTTAGGCTCAGGTCAGCTTCAATTTTTATTTTGTTTCTTTAGGTGGGTGTAGGTGCTATTAGTGAAAATTCTGGATTGTATTTTTCTTTGAGTATGTGAGTGAAACAGAAGCTATGTGCAGAGCCTATGCACAGTTCACAAAATTTTTAGTTCAATTTTGGACTTCAGAACATTAACATCTGGCCAATGGTAGAAATTTGTGTAACATTAAGCAGAAGATCTGGTTTTAAAAGCAAGCCAGAAGAGATATCCACAAGAAAGAAAATAAACTATTAGAATAAAACTTACTGTTATATCTAGTTATTTAAAAAATAGTGATGAGATCTATTTGCCAATTGAGTACTACACTTGCTTTTTTGATGTCAGGATACCAAGGAGGAAAGCTCATTAGAATCTCGACCCAAACACCCAAGCTTATTTTTTGCAAATAAGCAAAAGCTAACATTTTGTTTTATGAAAAAGACATTTATAAATATAGTTTATCTATGAATTACTTATAACATTCACTCATCATCATCATTTATCCATCATACCCAGTGGTGCACAGGGCAGCAACTTTTTGTTGGTGTTTCTGTAACAAACTGTTTTTTTTATGGGGCAGGGTTGTTAGCCCTGCACCCAACCCCCAAACCTGGAGGACCAGTGGACCATTCTTGGTCCTTATGTTTGCAGCACCTGATATTCCCAAATGGTCACCCATTTAAATACTGACCAGGCTCAATGTTGTTTAACTTCGGTGATTGGATGGAAACCGGTGTATTCAACACGATATAGCCGTAGATAACATTCAATCATAATGATACCAAATATAACAAAAACAGTCAATGAACTCAAACCTCTGCCAAGGTAATACTGACACCATCTTAGCGATTAGTAAGAAATGGTTATTAAAATAAGAATAACTGCAATGAACTTGACTGCTTTTTTTTAAAAAAAAAACTTGACCATTTTTTTTTTAGATAATAAATATTAAATTAATTTTGTAAACAATATTATTTTTGTGGGAAAAATACTGCGTTCAGAAAGTGAAATGACATAAAGGAATATAAGGGAGGTAATTTAATATTAAGCATGTGAAACAGATTAAAAATATTACTAAAAACCAGAAAAATAACCCAGAGACTTTATCCCATAGCAGATTGAACCTAAAATCTAATCAGTTTGTGCCATTCATGAGGTCAATCATCCCTGAAAGTTTCAATAATCAGGAGAGAGGATACATTTGTAGTCACAAGGTTTATTAGTGTTGACACTAAAAATCTTTTTTCCTTAACCCTTAGCTGCTTCAGTTATCAGGGGTGAGGGTACTTGAGGGCAGAAGAACCAAACTTTGATTCTTCTTTCTCATGATCATTTCAGTGGACATTGAGATAGGTTTACAGCATCCGTCTCATCTTCAAGTTCTTGACCAACAACCAAAGACCACTGAATATGGTTGCCATCAATCTTTATACTAGGTATTCAGGTTTGGAATTCAGAGTTATCCTTTGCATAGACAATTTGCCATCCAAGGTTATAGTTGAGGAAGAAAAGATGGATTCATACCTTTACCAAGTGTATTCACACATAAATGAATGCAATGAATTTGACTGGAATTTGAACTCAGTTCTCTTGTTCCTGAACTCAAACCACTATCCACCACACTTCCTTAAAACTTTAAGACATTTATATGTAAACCAGCAGAAAAAGTTCAGTTAAAATTTTGTATTCATACCAACTGATGGGGTTAAAGGACAGACACAGTGAAATGGGATGTGTGTTGTGGTACAGTCGATATCGACATGGAATGACAAATTGGAGAGCCAAGTTCAAATTTCAGTTGGATTCCTTGCATTTACATATGTACAAATACCCTTGGGAAAGGTATTAATCCATCTCTTCCTTCCAGTTATGGGTTAAATAACAGGACAGATTGGGTTCTACAGCCTTGGCTAGCAACCAGTCTACTGCAGAAAGCAATGACAACCTACTGCGAGATACATCTTCTGCCCAGTCAGTCATGTTTCTTTCGAGACATGATCGCTGAAGCATGTATCACATATGGCACTTAACTGACTGACAGTGAAATGAATGCTGGCTGTTAACTGATTCTTTATTCATCAAGGAGTTTTTCTTAAATAACAAAGTCACAGTAAGTTCATTATGCTACTCCAAAAGAGTGAAAAAGTGACTTGTCAACATGCATATAAAATAGAATAATAATAATTGATTATTGCAGAAGAAAACAAAAAGAAAGGAGTATATATAAGCTAGAAGAAAACTGATTGCATAGTCATCAGTAAAAAGAGCAGCCCAAAATGCCAACTACAGAAGGGGAATACTAAAATCAAGCAGGTACAGAAATTTAAAAGAAGACAGAAACTGTGAAACTGTGATTCAAAGGCAAATTGGCATTTCAGAAGCTGTGAAGAGTATTGAGAGACAGGAAAATTTTTCTGGAAACAAAGAAGAGAGTACTGGATTATTATGTAATGTTTGTCCTTCCATATAGCAGTGAATGCTAGATAATCTCAACAAACAGTGGATGTATGGGTGGTGTAAATGAGCATACCTCAGAATGAGAAATAAGAGGGCCAAGTTCAAATTCCAGTCAAATTTGTTACATACAATTACATACAAATACACTTAAAAAAGGAATAAATCCATTTCCTCCCGCTGCTATGGGTTAAATAAGAGTTGTATTTGAACAAAATCATTGTTATTCTTCAAAGATTGTCACTGCAATATTCAGTCCCCTAAAACTGATTATTCTTACAACGCAAAATATTAATATGGTTTGATAAGCCATAAAAAACAAATCAATCAATTCAATTAATTAATAAATATCTATAACCAATGAATACACCATAAGCTGATATCTTCTGGTTTATTAGAGTGATAAATTAAAAAACATAAGGGAAATTCTGATTTCCAATTCAACAAGAAATAACAAGTAATTGCAAAATAAATCCTAACATACAACTTTATATAAAGCATTATTAGCAGGGATAGCAACCATTTTCAAATATAACAATAACAAAAAAATGTTCTTTAATATATTTTTCTTACACAAAATATAAAAAAAAAAAAAATTATTTACACCTGATGTCGGTCAGTTAAGTGCTATATGTGATACATGTGTTGGGTGATGATGTTTCGAAAGAGACATGACTGACTGGGCAGAAGATTATCTTGCAGTAGGTTGCTATTGCTTTCTGTGGTAGACTGGTTGCCAGCCAAGGTTACAGAACCCAATCTGTCCTGTTATTTAACCCATTATTGGATGGAAGAGACAGATGAATACTTTTCCCAAGGGTATTTGTGCATAAGTGAATGCAAGAAATTCAACTGGAATTCAAACTTGGCACCCCGATTTACAGTTCCGAGTTGATATCTACTGCACCACAATGCACATTCTTACACATGATAAAGTTTTTTCAGTAACTTTTTTTTTTTTTTACACATGATGAAGTTACTGAAGAAAAATTACTACAAAATGAAATGAATGCTGCAACTTCTTTGGGCAAAACAGCCAATATCAATGAAAAAGGTCCATAATTCATACTGATGTTATCCTTTATTTATAAAATACACTATAGGAACTAAGAAAACAAACAAATATATCTCTCAGAGAGAGAAATGGATAAACAAATACATTTTAAAGAAATACACAAACAAAGAAAAGACTTTTCAGATAGAAACATTAAAAACTTTGAACAAAGTCAAAGAAATGATAAAAGGGATGACATGGTGTCTAAGACGATAAATTCAGGCTTTCTGAACAGTAATGCCTAATGAATACATAGTAGTTTCCTAACCCATAAGGGATCATGTAGTAACAAACTAGCAAAAATTGCAGCTACACACACACACACACACACACACACACACACACTAAACACACACACTCACACACACACACACACATGCACACAAACATATATATATATATATATATATATATATATATATATATACTCAAACTGCTTCTTCCCATGAACCACTGTCCTATGGAACAAACCCCTAAATGCTTCCCTAATCACTACAATCTTGGTTTGTTCACATCTAGAATCAATTGTTATCTTCTGCTCCTATTCATATAAATTACCCTTTTAAACTTTTTTATGTTTTTATGGAACATTAAATATTATTCTCATAATTTTAACCTTATTGCTACTGCTACTTTAACCCTATTACTACTGCTACTACTAAGTAGCAAAGTCTCTAAGTCTGAGAATACATATTCCAACCCATTTTATGACCATTAAAAATACTAAGCACACAACATTAGTTCTTCTCTAAATATTGTCAGTAAGAAAAAAGACTGCTTTAGGATCTTATCCTAAAGCAAATAATATAGGTGATTTTTTTAAACACTGCTCAGATGTGGCACAAAGCCACAATATAGGGGAACTCAGTAAGTATTGAACTCACTACTCAGTTGTAATAGATTCTAGCAAGACTAGCTTGCTAACCATTACACCATGTCAAGATGCCTGTTGACTTTTAAATGTAGTTTAGATGTGGCACAAGGCTAACAGTATGGGGTACCCAGTGAAGATCAAAATCACTACTCACTTCCCGCCTGTGGAATTCCCTTTTGTATACTTGCTTCCCTGACAGCTACAATCTCCAAGAATTTAAATGTAAGTTCAATAGACATCTCCTATCTCACTAACTCACTTCCTTTCTCTCAAGCTCTTTTCTCTATCCACTCCACCCCCATCACACCAGTATTCACATCCTTCTATTACCCTCCTTCTGACACCCCTCATAACCTACCCTCTCTTTCTCATCACTTCCCCCTATGTAACCCCCTGCACAACAGTGGCAGTAAAACTGCCTAGCTTGAGGTGAAATGATTAAAAAAACAAAAAAAAAAAGATAAGACAAAACAAATTTGCTAACCATTATACCACATAGAAACCAATACAGAAATCAGATTGAGGACAGCAACTATTAGTGGTTGCCCTTGTACTTTGTCAATAATTGTTACAAAGCTGAGCTTTTCTCATATTCAATTGTCATTACCAGTTAGTTAAGTGTCATACGTGATACATGCTTTGGGTGATCATGTCTTGAAAGAGATATGATTGTCTGGGCATAAGATTATCCACATTGCCATTGCTTTCTGTGATAGACTGGTTGACAGCCAAGGCTAGAGAACCCAATCTGTGTCCTGTTATTTAACCTGTAACTGGAAGGAAGAGACGGATTAATACCTTTCCCAAGGGTATTTGTGCGTAAGTGAATGCAAGGATTTCAACTGGAATTAGAACTTGACTCTCTGATTTGTCATTCTGAGTCAATATCCACTGCACCACAATGCACATCCTATTAGAAACTTCATTTACCAGGATGAAAATCTGTTGTAAAAATGATTCAGGATATAACATGACCTAAAAATCAGCAGAAATTATTATTCATAGACACAATATCTAGGATCAAATTGTAGTATTTCTTTCAGACAAGCTAGCCCATGACTCCATCAGCTAGAGATTCAGCTTTCCATTGGTTGCTGCTTTCTCTAGCACTCATCCAGTCATTATCACTAGCATCAATGATATAAAATAAATTGTCCTTTTTTGGATAGCACATTTAAAAAGACTATGAAATTGTCTATCTCAGGACAACACTTATCAATGACTTTAAAACTGTCCTTTTCATGACAGCAATTCTCAACAGCTACAAAATTGTCCTTCTCAGGACAACACTTTTCAATGGCTTCAAAACTGTTTTTTTCATTGCTGCAATTCTCAACAGCCACAAAATTGTCCTTTTGATTCTTAATTTCTGTTCTTTTATTGCTTTATTTCCTTAATAATATTTTACTTTTTCTTATATTTTCACATTAATAATTCAAATTGTAATTCATGTAGCTTTGCCATCGTTGTGGTTGACTTGTGACACAGTGCATTGTCTTATTGAAAGATCGCTTTTTCTTCTTTATTTGTGGTCATTTTATGGCTATTTCTTCCTTCAAAAGCTCCAATAATGCTATAAAATATTTTTTATTGATGGTTCTTCCTTTCTCAAAGAAATATTGGTGAACAAAATACCTTGTGCATCCCAAAATATGAAGGTTAAAACCTGGTCTGCTGATGTTTGCATCTGGTTGCTTCAGACAGCTTTCACACAATGCTGTTCTTTGAACTGACTGCCAGCTTGACTCTTGAGTGAAGTGGTGGATCCATGTTTCATCCATTGTCACATATTTACACAAAAATTCCTTCTTGTTGAAACAGTTGCAAACAATGCTCTGAATCTTTGACATGTTGTTGTTTTTGATTGACTGTGAGCAAATGTGGCACCCACTTTGAACACAACTTTCCCATTAACAAATGTTCATACAAAATTTTTACACTGCCTTCTAATATGTTCAAATCCTCTGCTGTCTCACACAACTTCAATTTATGATCAACCAAAATGAGTTTGTGGATTTTTTTTATGTTTTCCAGGACAACTGTCTATTTTGGATTACCTGAGCATTCAGTATCATTTGTGCCTGTATGACTGCATTTAAAGTCAGCATACCACCTCTTAACCATTGTTTCTAACAGAGCAGAGTCTGAATAACACTTATCAAGTCATTGATTTGCTTGAACAGTATTTTTCCCATCAGAAAGCAATGCTTTATCAACACACGAAATTCAGATTTTTCCATTGTTTTGAAAATTTGCAACAATAGTTTCATTTAAATAGCTGTAATTTTTAAACTAATAATCTGATTGGGCCCAAATTTGGTTATAACCATTTGAAGATCAGTACTTCATAAAAATCATATAGATATTTTATTAGTGATGTCATCTGTATATCAGGTCTGAGACTTATTAAATGATGTGTTATTCTACCTAGGATCATTTCATTACTCCTTAACATTTCTGACAAGAAATAGATATAATGCCTGTATGCTATTTAAAGTGTTACACAGTGTGTGCCCCCCCCACACACACACACAAACACACACACACACACACGAATAAGCATTGAATTTCAGGTTTCATATCAAGGATGTACACAATTTACAAGTGTTTCAGTTATAAATAATACAAATGTATTTATTAATGTAATTATTAAAAGTCCTGCCAATGTCTTAATTGAGAAAATATCAAATGTATATTGTCTAAAAATCACATTTATTAAAACATAAAAATGTTTCTCTTCTAGCAAAAAAGGCTTTTGCTGCTTGATTTTTGTATTTTTCTCTTTTTCAACAAGATTTATTAAAATAATCCAACTATCAATAAATTCCACTTCTTAAGCTGTTATACTTAAGGTTGATAAAGAAAAAATCCAACCAGTTAATTGTGGAAAAAAAACAGTATAAAAAACATTAACAAAATTAAAGGTATATTTTTGTTTGTCTGCTAAGTCAAAATTTAAATATATCCAAGAAAAAATACTCAGTAAATTAAATGAATTTCTCAGAGATATTAATATAAATTTTCTTTAATTTCTTTATTCATTTTGCTATATTTATTAGCAAGGCCACCAAGCATTGCTCAGTCTGTATTAGTTTATAGGATATACATTTAAGCAGATTATATATTTAAATATATTAAATGACAGATTTCTCAGCCTCATATTGTCATCTTGATTTTTACTATTCTGAGTCATTTAATTTTTTAATGTTTTATGCATTATTTGGTTTGTTTTTGTAAGTACATATATGCTTGTAAATTTATGTAGATATTAGAGAGAGAGAGAGAGAGAGAGAGAGAGAGAGAGAGAGAGAGAGAGAGGGAGGGAGAGTGTGTGTGTGTGTGTTTGTGTGCTGGTGCGTATATTAACAGACAGATTTACATTTACATTAGCAAACTAAAATTCTAAATCTGACTATTTATCTTGTTTTTTAATTCAACATTAATATTACAGTTAGGATCCAAATTGAAATAAAATGCTTTTATTTTTTCTTTTATGGGAGGTTTTACCCACTTTAAAGATAGACATAAATACATGAACAGAATGAGATAGATAGATAGATAGATAGATAGATAGATAGATAGATAGATAGATAGATAGATAGATATAGATAGATAGATAGATATTAACAGAATTAGGCAGTTATGAAGAGATTAGATAGATAGATAGATAGATAGATAGATAGATAGATAGATAGATATTAACAGAATTAGGCAGTTATGAAGAATTTATTAGATAGATAGATAGATAGATAGATAGATAGATAGATAGATGTGAACAGACTTAGATAAATAGATAGATAGAATTTACTAATGTTTAATTTCTAATTAACAGCTAAGGATAATACCTGAAAATTTATGAAACACATTTATAACAAATGTTATGAGTAAATTATCTCTGACAGTTGTGTGATAATTTTCTTTGACTTATGAAAATATTGCCATAGTTTAGAAGATGATAACTTTGAAAATGCCATTTTTATAAACACTTTAAACCATGCATTATTTAAGGATAAGCATCAAATGGTTCTCTTTCTAAACTTTTATTTTATTTTTTATTTTATATTATTTATTTTTTATTTTATATTTTTTTATTGTTATATTTAAAACAATATTTTGTTTAAATTTACTATGTTTACTGTGGAGAGAGAGAGAGAGAGAGCTAAATATAGGGGAGAGGGCATTTGTAGATATAAACAATATGGTCATAGAAATAAACAGAGCCTGGTGACTGGTAGCTTCACATTTGAATCAGTTATCTGACAGTCTAATGGTGTGATGATTCCTTGAGAGATGAAATTGCCAATTAACATTCAGTGTTGACTCCTATGTGTTATGTTTATATTTTGTATAATACATCTACATTAGTGTTAAATTTTATATTTGTATTAATCATAGAAATATATATATATATATATATTTTTTTTAATTCAAAAGGAAAAGCAGGAAGGTAAATCCCAAAGACCCAATCCTAATTAATATTAATATTTTAATATTAAAAAATGATACAGGTGGAGGGCTCAATGTAATTAAAATTACAGAGCCAATTATAAAATAAAATAAATTTTGAAGTTCAAAACCATTGAATGATCATTTCATCATGAAATCCCTAAGAGAGATTTCACATCTCATTGGCAACTATCAATATTCAAAATGAAAAAAAAAAAAATTTTACCTTACAACACAATTTAAAAGTAATGTTGTTCAAAATTGAAAAATAGACATTAATTGCTATCTAGTTTTTTTGCGACGTACATTTTTGAACTTCCACCGATAAAATCATAAATTGTTTTTTTTATTTCATTTTGAATATTGATAGTTGCCAATGAGATGTGAAATCTCTCTTAGGGATTTCATGTTGAAATGATCATTCAACGGTTTTGAACTTCGAAATTTATTTTATATATATATATATATATATATATATATATAAATATATATATATAGGGTACTAATATCCCCCCAAATTATTTTTGAGTCTGCTCACATATTCCCCAAATTAGAAGTTATTTTATTTTGATTGGTCCACACTGTCTATACAACAATGCCTCTCTGATTAAAGGGGTTTTGCTTGTTTTGAACCTTTTAAAACCCTCCAACTTGAAATGAACCTCATCACTTGATAAGACACAAGAAGTGTCGAAACAAAATAGCTACTTTTGTAGTGATATTATAACATATTCATGTTATCATTTCTGAATATATATATATATATATATATTCATGTAGATAGGTGTGAGTTTGTAACCCTGGGTTTCACGCTCTTGCGATTGTCAGACAAACTGATTAATTTTTTAAAAAAATTGGTTATATGTAGGGTTGTGTATATTCATGTATTTTTGAGGAAGTGGGGGTAATCTGTCGTCATGACAGATGCAGACATATATATATACATTTGTACACCCATTAAGGCATGCCAGGACACACACACACACACACGCGTTTGCTCACTGAGGCTTGCATACACATACACATGCGAATTGTGCGTGGCTCGGCATATATATGTATATGTGTGCCGTTGTGCACATACATACGCATTCAGTTGGTGTATTCGAATAGTGTAGCGATGTCAACACGCGGACAGTTGTCGATTTCTCGTATGTGCATATGTATTTATGATGGGTTCTGTGTGAAACTATGATAGGTAAGAATTGCTATTATTTTATTTAAGGCTGTATTGTTATTTTTTATTTTGAAGTCGGTTATTAGCTTGTTTTTTATTATTTTTTGTGGTTGCGTATATTTAAATGGTAGAAATTCTAATTTGTAATGCCCGTTAGTGTTTATGTGTGGTATATTAATTTTACTACAGCAGAGACATGTAATTTACGTTAATGATGATTGCGTACTAATATTGTGATAGTAAATATTTGGTGATAATAACAGTTGTAGTAGTAAATAGTAAGTGTGAAATGGTAGTAGTGATTAGCAATGGTGGTGTGATGATAATAACAATAAATGCAATTATTATGGTGGTAGTTTGAACTAGAGAATAGTTGATAGGATTATGGTATCAGCGGGTTTTTTTTTGGTTGTTTTTTTATCTGTTTGGTATAAATTGTGATAATAGGTATTTATTTTCATGTCTGCATTTGGAAATTATTTCTGATCTCATGTTTAGTAAGTTCTTTTGTGTTGTATGAGATATAATTGCTACTTTTTTATGTAGGCAAAGTAGCCATTTTTTTGTAATGTTGTTGTAGGCAGGGGCTTTTTTCAACAATAAAAAACAAGAACAAAGCCAATTTCATCCAATTCAACATAGTGGATTTCTACCCATCCATCACAGAAAACATATTAAATGAGGCTATACAACTGGCTCAACAACATATAAAAATTACAAACAAAGATATTAAAATAATCATGCACTGCTGCAAATCTCTACTATTCTACAATAATGAACCCTGGATATAAAAACAAAACCATGACTTATTCGATGTAACAATGGGTAGCTACGATGGAGCAGAAACATGCAAATTAGTAGGCATACTCATTCTTTCACACTTAGCCAGAATCCTGGAGAAAAAGAACATGGGACTATACAAAGATGATGGACTTATCCTGATAAGAGATCCCAATGGTCCAAAATTAGATAGATTTAGGAAAAAAATAGTAAATGCTCTAAAATCCATTAGATTCAAAATAGAAATAAAAGCATGTATAAAAATAGTAAACTTCCTAGATGTCACCCTTATCTTGGACAACAATACATATGAACCATACAGAAAAAATAATGACGATCCAACTTATGTACACACATCCTCCAACCACCCACCTTCAATCATCAAACTAATACCCATATCAATCAGCCGCAGACTATCTGAAAATTTATCTAACATACAGATTTTCAATAACAAAAGAACACCATATGACGAGGCACTAAAAAAATGTGGATACAAACAACAACTACAATATACACCTCCACACGGAAAAGCAAAAACAGAAAAAGAAATATTATCTGGTTTAATCCACCATACAACAAAGCCCTCAAAACAAACATAGGCAAGACATTTCTGAACTTAATAGAAAAACACTTCCAGGTAACAAACCGATTAGCAAAAATATTCAACAGAAATGTCAAAATTAGTTACAGCTGCACAAAAAATATTACACAAATAATAAAAAGCCACAACAAAAAATTAACAACCTACAAAAATGCAATCAAAGAAGCTCAATGCAACTGTAGAAATGGAACTACATGTCCACTCCAGAGAAATTGCCAGCAAACAAACATAGTATATAAAGCCAAGGTAAGTGCAAACAACAACACAATATACTACATCGGTGCCACTGAGGGACCATTTAAGAAAAAAAAACAACCACAATCTTTCATTCTCCAACAGAAAATACTTGAACAGCACTACACTCTCCACATACGTAAGGTGTCTAAAAGACAGAAATATTTCACCAACAATAAGCTGGAAAATACTGAAAAAAGCCCCTGCCTACAATAACATTACAAAAAAATGGCTACTTTGCCTACATGAAAAAGTAGCAATTATAATAAAATAAATACCTATTATCACAAATTATACCAAATAAGAAAATAAATACCTATTATCACAATTTATACCAAACAGATAAAAAAACAACCAAAAAAAAACCCGCTGATACCATAATCCTATCAACTATTCTCTAGTTCAAACTACCACCATAATAATTGCATTTATTGTTATTATCATCACACCACCATTGCTAATCACTACTACCATTTCACACTTACTATTTACTACTACAACTGTTATTATCACCAAATATTTACTATCACAATATTAGTACGCAACCATCATTAACGTAAATTACATGTCTCTGCTGTAGTAAAATTAATATACCACACATAAACACTAACGGGCATTACAAATTAGAATTTCTACCATTTAAATATATACAACCACAAAAAATAATAAAAAACAAGCTAATAACCGACTTCAAAATAAAAAATAACAATACAGCCTTAAATAAAATAATAGCAATTCTTACCTATCATAGTTTCACACAGAACCCATCATAAATACATATGCACATACGAGAAATCGACAACTGTCTGCGTGTTGACATCGCTACACTATTCGAATATACCAACTGAATGCGTATGTATGTGCACAACGGCACACATATACATATATATGCCAAGCCACGCACAATTCGCATGTGTATGTGTATGCAAGCTTCAGTGAGCAAACGCGTGTGTGTGTGTCCTGGCACGCCTTAATGGGTGTACAAATGTATATATATATGTCTGCATCTGTCATGACGACAGATTACCCCCACTTCCTCAAAAATACATGAATATATACAACCCTACATATCACCAATTTTTTAAAAAAATTAATCAGTTTATCTGACAATTGCAAGAGCGTGAAACCCAGGGTTACAAACTCACACTTAGCTACATGAATATGTCTGCTCTATCACTGATATTGAGCGCTTTTAAATAAGTACCACACATATATGATATATAAATAATATAATATATATAACAAATTGCATATATATATATATTGATATTTATAATTATATGCATACACTTTTCACACACACACACACACACACACACACACACACATATTTATATTTATATATTATAAATTATATTTTAGAATATGTACAGAATTTTTCTATATATATCCACTACAAAGGTACATTTGTTTCAAAATTGAAACTTCAATATCTCATCAAGCGGTGTGGATAGGAATGGAAAGCCTATTTTCTTATATTTAGTCAGGTGTGTTAGAGGTGTTGGTGGTGTATTCACTCAGATATATATATATATATATATATATATATATATATATATATATATATATCGAAGTGAATAAAGAATGAAGAAAATATTAACAACGTTCAAAACATTAATTTAAAACAGTGCTCAATACAGAAATAGACCTATAAATATTTATTATAAATTGTAGTTTAGAACATGTACAAATTACAATTTACTAGAAAAGTGTACATTTTGTTTCAACAATTTACAACTAAAGTGAACATTTTGTTTGAAACTATAATAGTTCTTTTGTTAATATTGCACAATAACATGTGCATCAAATGCATTTATAAATATTTAATAATTACCTCTATTGCAGTTTTATCAATGAAAGAATGAGGAAAATTTAGGGTGATTCAGACGAGTTCATTTTTACTTCTTTGCCTTGTAATATTTTGCAAAGTATTAATAACAAAAGAACCATTCTATTTTCATTTAGAATTATCCACTTGGCAATAAATACTAAAAATAGTATGAAATACATCATTTTTATAAAAAACTGGGGTGGATTAATAATTATAGTCGGTAGTATGTGTGTGTATATATATATATATATATATATATATATATATATATATATATCTCAGAATAATGACTTGATACCACAGAACAAAAATATAGATCTGAACAAAGATAATTTTATGTTCATTTTTTTTTAATATGTGAACCTAGACTGCTTTTCAGTCAATGCTTCTTCATGGATGAGCATTACTCGTTGTCCAATATGTGTTGTCCAATCACTGATTCGTGTGCTGATTGTGACACACGAGTATGAACAACATAAAATTATCCATATAAATGGATTTTATTAAAAATAAGCAAACATAATGTTTGCCATTTATTTAATCTGACACACACACACACACATATATATATATATATATATATGAATAAACATAATTTTATGTTCTTTTTTTTTTAATATGTGGCTTTCATTCAACACTTCTTCAGGGACCAATTGTTGGCACAATTATAATTATGTGGGACTAGTTAGCAAAGAATTCCAAGAGAAAATGCTGGAACACACTTAAAATTACAATTATTGTAAATATGTTAAATTAAGAAAACAAAATAAATTTACGATTAAAATAAATACATCAATAAAGGGGTAAATGATCCAGTGGAGCATAAAAGAGAAAAAATGAAGCTCACATTTCTCCAAATAAATGTAGTGATTGTAAGAAGTTTTCCTTTTGCTTGCGTTGTACAGGATGAAATAATTTCAGGCATAGAGCTTCCAAAATGAGTAAATGATGATTTGATCTACCTGTGAGCAAAATAGAAAATGAGTCAGGTGAAAAAAGTGACAAGCAGTTGAAAAACATGAAAGGCAGTCTACATCCACATATTAAAAAAATGAACATAAAGTATGTTTGTTTATATATATATATATATATATATATATATATATATATATATTGTTATGTTCTCATGTATTCACTCAACCCTCACTGAGCTAAATGAACATACTGTCAATCAACTGTCACTTTTTTTCTCCCTGTCTAACTATGACATTCATCTTCTCTCTCTTACCTTATGAAATCAGCAGTCAAATTAACATAAGTTAGACAATGACCGTTAGAAATAGGCTGATGGCTAAAAATACCACATTACACACGTATAGAGTCATGTGACCCAGTATGAAAGGTTGCATGGAAAAATACCTGAGAACCTCAGATAGTGGACCTTGAGAAATAATCACTTCTTATTTGCATGTAAGTTAATACAACAAATTCAAATGGAATTGGAAATCGGCTCTTTAATTTCTTGTTCCAAGCTGATATCCACTTGGTTGAAAAATAAAAGCAATAAAAATTATTGAAAGACTTACTAAAACAGAATAGACGTGTGTATATATTACTTTAAAATATATATATATATATATATATAGTGTATTGAGGCAGCAGATAATTTTCTAAACATATATTGTTAAATATAAGAGACAATGAATGTCTATCATGTTTAATCATGAGCTCTTCTAAACATTGTATTTTGGCTTTAACTTCAGGTGAAAATAAAGACAAAAATTCTCCAACATTTGGATAATTTTTTATTAATTCATTTTTTTAAATTTTTATTATTCATATGAGCCGAAAGCTTAGAACCAACTTAATAAAAAATTATTCAAATGTTGGAGAATTGTTGAAATTGGTAGATAGATATGAACAGACTGAGACAGATATCTGTCATGCATTATATAGTTTTTGTATGAAAAATTGTATCTAATAAGATTTAGAGTATTTGTAATATATATACACGTAACATATATATATATATATATATATATATGTGATACATATCTATGTAGCATATACGCAGAAACATTACAAATGATAAATGACAAATTAATTTTACAACATTGAATTAACTATCAACTTACAAATGGGCATAAAAAATAAAGTTAGTGTTTAGCCCAGCAACAGATTTGCATGGCTTGAAGTATCAGTTTGTTAAGCAACATACATGACACATGCTTGGACAATCATGTCTTGAAAGAGACATGACTGACTGGGCAGAATATTTTCTTGCAGTAGGTTGCCATTACTTTCTATTGTAGACTGGATGACAACCAAGGCTAGAGAACCCAATCTGTCCCACTATTTAACCCATAGCTGGAGGAAGAAAAGACAGATTCATACCTTTTCAAAGGGTATTTGCATGTAAGTTAATACAACAAATTCAAATGGAATTGGAAATCAGCTCTTTAATTTCTTGTTCCAAGCTGATATCCACTTGGTTGAAAAATAAAAGCAATAAAAATTATTGAAAGACTTACTAAAACAGAATAGACGTGTGTATATATTACTTTAAAATATATATATATATATATATATATATATATATATATATAGTGTATCGAGGTAGTAGATAATTTTCTAAACATATACTGTTAAATATAAGAGACAGTAAATGTCTATCATGTTTAATCATGAGCTCTTCTAAACATCGTATTTTGGCTTTAACTTCAGGTGAAAATAAAGACAAAAATTCTCCAACATTTGGATAATTTTTTATTAATTCATTTTTTTAAATTTTTATTATTCATATGAGCTGAAAGCTTAGAACCAACTTAATAAAAAATTATTCAGATGTTGGAGAATTTTTGTCTTTATTTTCACCTGAAGTTAAAGTCAAAATACGATGTTTAGAATGGCTCATGATTAAACATGATAGACATTCATTGCCTTTTGTATTTAGCAGGTATAATTTAGAATATATATATATATATATTTTTTTTTTTTCTAAACATATACTGTTAAATATAAGAGACAATGAATGTCTATTATGTTTAATCATGAGCCATTCTAAACGTCGTAATTCCTGTTTGGCTGTTTGCATTTGACGTTTAATGAGGTTCCATTGAAATTTCTTGGTGTTAGGATCATTTAATGCTGTGGCATCATGTAACTTAAATTTAGTGTATCGAGGCAGCAAGTAATTTTCTAAACATATGCTGTTAAATATAAGAGACAATGAATGTCTATTATGTTTAATCATGAGCCGTTCTAAACGTCGTAATTCCTGTTTGGCTGTTAGATTATTTGCTGCCTCAATACACTAAATTTAAGTTACATAATGCTGCAGCATTAAATGATCCTAACACCAAGAAATTTCAATGGAACCTCATTAAATGTCAAATGCAAACAGCCAAACAGGAATTACGACATTAAGAACGGCTCAAGATTAAACATAATAGACATTCATTGTCTCTTATATTTAACAGTATATGTTTAGAAAATTATTTGCTGCCTCAATACACTATATATATATATATATATATATATATATATATATATATATATATATATCCCATAGCTGAAGGGAGATGCAACAGATTAATACCTTTCCCAAGGATATTTGGATGTAAGTGAATGCAACAAATTCAACTAGAATTTGAACTTAGCTCTCTGATTTCTTGTTCCGAGCTGATATCCACTATGCCATAACACACATCCACTTGAAATATATGTGACATATATATATATCCCATAGCTGAAGGGAGATGCAACAGATTAATACCTTTCCCAAGGATAATTGCGTGTAAGTGAATGCAACAAATTCAACTAGAATTTGAACTTAGCTCTCTGATTTCTTGTTCCGAGCTGATATCCACTATGCCATAACACACATCCACTTGAAATATATGTGACATATAAAGAAAGTCCCCTTGATAGGATTGAGTAAGATATTCCTCATGAATTTTCAAGTGTCTTTTCATATTTTCATTCCTATACTATATGTGTATGTGTGTAGGTGTATCTGTGTGTATGTGCTGGTGCATGTGTGTGTGTGTGTGTGTGTGTGTGTGTGTGTGTGTGTGGTGAAATGAGGTGTGGGTCAAGGTTCAGAATGAAAATTGGGAAACCAAGTCTAAATTCTAGCTAACTTTCTTATATTCACTTATGTATAAATCTCCTTGGAAACAGTATGAATCCATTTCATCTCACACCAGCTATGGGTTAAATATTAAGACAGACTTGCCTCTCCACTCTTTGTTGGCAACCAGTTTAGAAGAAAGACAATGTTGAATTTAAAACCTGAGTAGGGACATTTGGAAGCCTTGTGCCTCTCTATATGCATCAACTCTCCGTATTCAATTCTTCCAGAAAGTGTGTTTGATTTTGGACAAACCTTCTTAAGTTTAATCAAACATATGTGTGTTTTGTCCAGGAATTCAATTCAAAGAGCTGAAGCTAATGAAGATAATGGAAGGGTTCATTAATATATATATATATATATATATATATATATATATATATATAGTTATTATTATTGTTAAAATAATAGTATACTGCAACTAAAAAGCTATCAAGTTTCAGTGAACCATCAACAGGCAATGAAATGTGATTCAGTTACGGGGTCATATATCTATATATATTCATATTAAAATTTTAAATAAAAAGTAAAAATAAAATAAAAAATAAAAAATGCCATCATATTAGTGGAATGTAGTGGAGTGGGAGGTTATTATAGCTTAAAAAATTGTGCATTTAGACAAATGAATATTGAGACATTAGAATGTAGCAATGTACTGTATAAGCAGGAGGAAGTAAGGATGGAACAAAAATGTAGCTAATATATTATTTTAGATGTGACAATGTTGAAATTAAAACAAAAAAAATTAAAAAAATTGTCTTTTAATGCTTTTGTTAATATAAAAAACACAATTTTAATATAAAGTGATAGACATGAGGCCATATAGACAGATCTGTTTCACTGTATCACAGCTCATAAGTACAGTTAGACATCCAATTGCTTTTAGCCAGGATTGAAACTTGACTAAATTGACATCAGTCAGAGATTCTACCTCTAAGCTATTGGCACTCAGTAGAAGAAGGCAGACTTTTAGTGTGTTATATACAATGTAAACACATGCCATTAGTTGAGAGTGTTCTAATTCATTACTGAATGAACAATATATATATGATAAAATGTATTTGTAAATGATAGGTTAAAGTGAAAATATCAGGAATAAAGCATATATATATATATATATATATATATATATATAAAAGTAGACATTGTAATGAACACCCTGATGTGACAGTCTGTTTCATGCTAAAATGCAGTCAAGCCATGACAATTGCTGTGGCCTCTCAATGTTGATTTCAATGTCTACTTTTATGCATATATATAAATATATTTTTAATTTATTTGTTTAGACAGTATTTTTAATGGATACTCATATTTTAGTAGATGCTGTGGTTTTAATTTTAATAATAAATAACAGAAAATCTACTCAAATATAAGTATCAATTACAAAATGTTTAAACAAAAAATATGTCAGATTTAATCTATTTTCTAAAAATATAAATACATATTGTAAATTTAATATAAATATATATTAGAGAAAGTATTAAGATTCATTATTTAAACATATACACATCTTATTCTTATGTTTTTGAATCTGATGAAGCCTTGAATGACAAAATGCATAATCAAAATCAAATCTATTTTAATCAAATCTGTTATATGAAACATTGCCATTTGGCAAAATTTAATGAAAAATGTTTGAAAGAACGGTTGCTGCTCAGATTTGTTTGAACATTATTTTTAGTGAATACTCGTATTTGAGTGGATGCTCTATAAAATGTAAACTCATAGGCAAGGCTAGGACTTCTAATATCTTAGGAGATAGATGTAATCTAAGTTTGGCAGAAAAAATAAAAATTTTAAAATTTCAATACCAAAATGTTCTTCTAAATAAATGAAGGGAGATCATGAGTATGTGTCGTCATAGCAATAAGTATAAATTACAATAATTATCCTATTCTTCCAATTAGGCACAATAAGGTTTTTTTTTTTAATTTGGCCACCACCTACCACTACTAACTCAAAGGTCAAACCACATACCTCCCACTACCAAAGAAGAAATTACTACTAAAATTCCCCTAGCTTAACCCTAATAAAACCAATACCTTCCAACCCCTTTCTTTACTAAAGCTAACCTCTGGGCTTAGAATTTTTCTTCATTCTCTGTTTATAAGGGTTTGAAGAATCAGTCAGTTAGTTAAGTGCCATACATGATACACGCTTGGGCGATCATGTCTCGAAAGAGACATGACTGACTGGGCAGAAGATTATCCCGCAGTAGGTTGCCATTGCTTTCTGCAGTAGACTGGTTGCCGACCAAGGCTATAGAACCCAGTCTGTCCAGCTATTTAACCCATAACTGGAAGGAAGAGACGGATTAATACCTTTCCCAAGGGTATTTGCACGTAAGTGAATACAATGGATTCAACTGGAATTCAAACTTGGCTCCCCGATTTCTCGTTCCAAGCCGATATCCACTGTACCACAACGCACATCCGGTTGAAGAATGCATGTCTTAAAATGACATGTTGAAAATGGCTATTTACCCACTAAGTTTTATCTGAATTTATATATATATATATATATATATATATATACCCACTGGCTTGAATATTCAAGAAATCTTGTTAAAAATATGCATCTTCTGGCTGGATTTGAATCCATAACTCCTTTATACATAGGAAAAGCTGTCAGGTGATCTGATTTCATGGTTTAACAAGGTCGAATTAAGCCATAAATATATAAGTTCCTGATTTTTGACAAAAATTAATATCTGCTCTGTTTCAAACAAATAAGTTTAAATAGATATGTCAGTTAATACCATTTTGTAATGTTCCATAAGATTTTGTAATATATATATATATATATATATATATATATATTGTAACAAAGTTATAGAACTTGTAGGTTTTTTTACCTGTTGTTTATGCATTTACTTTTATAAAGAGTGCTCGATACATACGTAGAGCATTATATTGTAATAGTTGTTACAATGGTTTATAAATTCATAGTATCACTACACAAAAATTTTCGCGTTTTGGAGCTGCTACGTGCACTTCTCATCGGGTGATAAGTTGAAATGAAAATTAAATGATGAAAACGGTTTATTTATGGTGATGTGATGTTTAAGTAAATGTGGGGTGGGAGTTTATTCTCATTTTGTTGGCTGTATTGTAGCCCTGGGTTAGGAGAGGTAGCTTAGTTTAAGACAGGTTCCTTATTTATTTTGTCTGGGTAGTTCTTATATTGGGATTTATGGGGTTTTTTAAGGAAGGGTAGATATTTTTTGTTTATTTTACTGCTATCTAAGTGTGATTGGAGTGGTGCCTCTGTTAATGAAAACAATGTAAGTAAATGTTGGGTGGAAGTCCAGTATGATATAGTCGTCCGTTTGTGGTCATAGCAATGCCACTTTGGGTTAGGAGAAGGGTGTGGGGTAGCTTAGTTTTGAACAGGTCATTTTTTTGTTTAGTTTAGGTAATTCTTATGTTGGGATATATGGTTTTTTTTAAGGAAGTGTCGATAGTTTTTATTTTACTACTATTTATAGGTGGATGGAATTTCTGTTAGTGTAGTGTTAGATTTATTTTCTTTTATTTCTACGTTATTTGTTCTTTTTATTTTGAGGATTGATTATGTGTATTTATTACATTTTGTAGGGATTGTTTCATGTGGAAGAGGCATTTTTTGGTTATTTAAATTTTAACGAGAAATATTTGCGATGTTTACATAATACTGCTAATTCATCTCTATGGTTTAATAGTTCCCTATTGTTGGGGTATTTTAGAATGTGTAGCTTTTCACTTAAGCATAAAGGGCAGATGTCATTAAGCGAGTTTCAGGTTCTAGTTTTTTCTAGGATTTTCCATTTTACTTTGGGTTTCTGTTTTGAGTTCTTTAATTTCTTTAATGTTCTTTAATATATATATATATATATATATATATATATATATATATATATATATATATGCCTAAATTCTGCTTTAGCTCTATCCATACTCTTAACACTTATTCTTCACTATGCTAATATAAATCCACACAGTAAAACCTGCATTGAGTGGCTCTTGAGCATTGTACAGGGTGAATTTCAGTGTGTGTGTGTGTGTGTGTGTGTGTGTGTGTGTGTGTGTGTATGTTTGTGTGTGTGTGCACATTTTGTTATGTTTTAGAACAATAAATGAATGCATCTATATTTATATATAGATATGCTCATGAATACATGATATGAATCATTAATGGATCTAAAATAAATTAACAGACAGACTTGCAGAGGATGAATACATATGACCAAACCCTAACCCCAGAGAGATGTGAACCTCTGACTTTGCTAAAATACATAACTTAGAATTATTTATCATGTATTAAGTAACTAAGTTACAGATATGCCTTTACAAATGAAGTGATAATTGTTAGCCATGGTATTTGTAACTAGTTGTAAACCGTAGCACAACAAATCTTTACTTTTCTTCCTCTTTTCAGTACTTTTTAATTTAAAAAAAGGTGAGATAGTTCTAAAAATTCATACACTTTAATGATCTGATTTTATGAGAAAATAATTCCAATCTAATTGTAAATATACTTTTTGTGGTCAACTTCATTCACTTAACATCAAGCGATTCACTCAGCTATATTTTAATTAGCAATGAAAAGTAACTATGGCTGCATTAATATCCACACACACACACACATATTTATGCATGTATGTGTGTATATGTGTTTGCGTATGTATAAGAAGAAGAATGATAAAGATCATTAATGCAAAACAAGATACATTAACCTGTAAATTAGTGGCGCTTAATGTATATATATATATATATATATATATATATATATATATATATATATATATATATATATATATATATATTTACCAAAATTTATTTGCCAAAATATATGTTCACATATATATATATATATATATATATATATATATATATATAGGTGAACATATATTTTGGCAAATAAATTGTTTGTTTCATATAAAAAATTAATGAAAAAACAATATTTGATAGTGTTGTAATCCTATTTAAGGGGTCAAAAATAAAAACAGTAACACGGGATTAGATTAAACAATTGTATTAACAAAATAACAAGTAAAGGTACAATATGCCAACTTGTTCGTCTAGCTGATGAGCAAGCCGTGTTGGATATCAAAGTTTCTGTTCAGTAAGTCAGTTTATGGGTGTCTGACATACCAGACTGGTGCTTTCTCGGTGACTACTAGTCGCATGGTATTTATGCAGGATGAGTTAGTCCATTACTATGTTAATGGGAAGGTCCACCACAACAGATAGATATAAGAGATCCAAGGAAAATAAATTGTTTGACAATTCTGTAAAAATTGACTTTGACATGTTTTGTCAATTATGCGATGTCAACAGAAAAATAATTTTCTTTCACAAGAACATGGTACATTCATTAAATCTTTCAGTAAATTACAAGGTGCGATGGGTACATTCATTAAGTTATTGAATAAGTTACAAGGTGCGATGGGTACATTCATTAAGTTATTGAATAAGTTACAAGCTGTAATGGGTACATTGTTGCCATTTTATTTTATTATTTTCATGTATGCACAAGATTTGTTTTTGATTTTGTTGACTGCACAGTGTAAAAGGAACAGTTGGACATCATCTTTGAGAAAAAGAGCAATATGATACAATTCACTCTACCAGAAATTTGGAAATGCAAGCTATACTACTTGGCATTTGCTCTTGAAACTCCAATATGAACATTTTCTGAGTATTTTAGTGCAGATGATTTGGAAAGAGTTGGAGGATATAACCCAATCTACATCATAATATCAATATAATATCAATCTATATCATAGTGTTTGAGGTGATTATTAGTGATGGAAACATTATGCCTCCATTCATTTTTCCAAAGAGCCTCAAACTCAACATAGAAACCTACATCAAGTACCTTGTGGTGGTAGCACTTACCTGAGTCAATAAAATGGCTTCTAGAAGACCCTGTGTCTGGATGAACTGAAGGCAAGGATTATGCCTCCATTCACACACTTAAACAAAAAGACCATTCGTAAGAGATGCATGAGCTTCTTAAATCATCTGGATGCTGTGTTTGATGCCAAAGCAATTTTATTGAACACATTTATTCTTTAGTATTTCAAGACATTTTTTGTGAAATTTTGGTAAATGCATCTGTTCAAATGAGATGTCAGTATTATTTTCTTTTTTGAGCAATTTAGATGACAATTTATCCATGTCACATTGTATATTTATTTTTTCCAAAAAAAGCATTTTCCAGTTCAAAATTGTAATCCTGATGTAGTATCAAATGTATTAATGTATTTTTGAAGTCCCTTATATTTATATATATTTTTCTTTTTTATATCAGGAGGTCTCACCAATCTATTTTGAGAGGAGCATCATTTACATTCTATTTTGTATACTAAATTTACTGATAAATCTATATACATGCATACACATATATATATATATATATATATATATATATATATATATATATATATATGTGTGTGTGTGTGTGTGTATTAAATTTGAAGTCCTTTTTATATTCAAATATGCTCTTCTTTAAATTTCAGGAGTTTTCCCCCAGTGTATTTCTGAGAGGCATCATCTATATTCTATTTTAGGGACTACTGATTTTGATATAAAATTAAATTTTAACTGTTTTTGAAATGTGAGTGATAATTTTTAGATAAAATTTAGCTTTTTCTAAAGAATTAATGGGTTTCTTGTTTTCAATTGTTATATTTTGATTACTTCGAAGATTATTTTTAGTGGATACTCATAATTGAAAAGGTGCTTTATCTTATTATTAAACAATATTTATTTTGTCTACTGGCCAATACACTTGGGAAAACTTATTAAAGAAAAAGTGTCTTGGTTAATTATGAACCACAAGTATATTATTTTCATTGACATTGCTTCCACTTATTTAATAGACACACACACACACACACACACACACACACACACACACACACACACACACACACACACACGTATTCTTGGGCAGAAACTTTTATTTCAAACATCTTTGATTGAATTCAGCCAACAAGGAAGATTTAATTGGCTTTTCATGAAGTTTTTCAGCAGCCTAACATTTGTCCATTTTGTTGGAGATATGAAACATTGTAACCCTGATATAAGAGAGTTGAACACACCAGATAAACCGTTCTCTTATATCCGGGTTTCTTTTATATCCGGGTTATACTTTTTTGTAATTATCATCCCAAATGCTTTTGGCCACTTCTACAGCCATTTTCAAGGGTGTTTATGCATCTGGTAATGTTATTTTTTCCTCATGTTTTGGAATGAATGCTCCTTTTAGAAATTACTACATAACAGTTAAAACATGATGAAAAATAACAACACCAGATACATAAATATCCTTAAAAATGGCCATAGAAGTGTCTTAAATCACTTGGGATGATAATTATAGAAAATTCCTATATTCCTTATCTCCAACAAAATGGACAAATGTTAGGCTGCTGGAAAAACTTAATAAAAAAATCAATTAAACCTTTCTTGTTGGGCATATTCAATCCAAGGTATATAGACCACTTGACCACAAATGATTCTACAGTCTAATAGAAGTTAAATCAAGCCTTATATAACACAATTTTTGAATATACATAAATAACCATCTTTGGTCTGAAAGTATATCGTAATGTCAACGAATGTAAACATACAATCTTATAGAAAGTCCTGAAGATTAACAAAATGATTTTAACAACCAACATATTTAAATTAAATACTCTCTGTAATATAGGTGTATATTACTTTCCATAATATCTGTGTATATAAATATATATATTAATGCAGGTTTCATTGAATAATATAGACAAGTTTTGTCTATTAATTTTGTGTAGGATCCGTTCATACCGTCTGATATACTTGATGGTGATGTCGTTGAAAGACAACAAAAAATCACAGTAATTGTTGATTTTTTTATCGGGTCTAAGCTTTCGGCTCACATAAGCCATTATCAAAGAGTAAATACTGTGTGTTAATATTTACTCTTTGATAATGGCTTATGTGAGCCGAAAGCTTAGACCCAATAAAAAAATCAACAATTACTGTGATTTTTTGTTGTCTTTCAATGATATCACCATCAAGTATATCAGACGTATGAACGGATCCTGCACAAAATTAATAGACAAAACTTGTCTATATTATTCAATGAAACCTGCATTAATGAAAAAATGCTGCCAAAATACACACAATATATATATATATATATATATATATATACATTCTGTATCCCAATGTTAATGTTAATGTTCGCACAATGATATTTTATATTAAATACTTAACTATATAATTTCCTTCCTTTTCAATATACTTAATTTACTGTTGAATATTAACCACATTAAGCAAACATTATACAGTGAAAATCTCATATAAAAACTCTGCTAATTACATGTTAAGCCACATATATCTTAATTGAATCTCATATCAAAATATACAGTTTAGAATATATTATTGTTCTTCAAATGATTTTGAAATAAACAAATTCAAATCAGTAACATTAATTTGTCAAAAATACTCCAGCCAAATAATTTAAGATGGTTCTAAAAGTGTGTCAATTAAAAAAAAGTAACAAGTATGAACAAACAAATAAATGTGGGAAATAAAATAAACAATAATTGTTTAATTCACCCATATATCTATGGTGAATTGAACTGAATTCTTTCCTTTGTTTAATTCACCCATATATCTATGGTGAATTGAACTGAATTCTTTCCTTTGTTTAATTCACCCATATATCTATGGTGAATTGAACTGAATTCTTTCCTTTGTTTAATTCACCCATATATCTATGGTGAATTGAACTGAATTCTTTCCTTTGTTTAATTCACCCATATATCTATGGTGAATTGAACTGAATTCTTTCCTTTGTTTAATTCACCCATATATCTATGGGGATTTGTACTGAATTGTTTTGCATTTCACATTTATATTAAGAATAACACTGATACAATTACACTATTTTATACTTCAAACTGAAATTTTTCAGAATTTTTCATGTTATTTCAATTAAGCATCAATTGAATACTTTTTTAAATTAAAATTTATATATATGGGGCATTGATGTGTGTCCTTCATTGTCTTTATATCCAAATAATCCCGTCTTGTTTGGTAATGATCCAATTTCTAATCCCTATGATATTTGGCAAGTTGTGTTCACCTATCCTTTCTGGAAACCTGGGACATGTGGCCTTCACTGCCTATAAGTCTCAAATGTCTTTGTTTAGTTTTGTGAAGGATTATATTAAAATAAAATAGCTAATTTTAGCTCATTATTAATGACTTTATATGATTTTATATATATTTTAGCATAACCTTATCCAATAGTTCTAGTGTATACTTAATATCCATAATTCTCATTATACATTTGTCTTATGTTTTTTATAAATTCAGAAGTACATAATATGATACTTATTTTTTTTATGGTTATTTACTGTTCTTTGCACTCAATTTATTTTAAGAGTATTGTTACAATTCATGCTTTAGTTTACCTTATTTTTATATTGATGACAGTTATTTTTCTATTGACCATTAAAAGTTTTCAAAGATACATATTTATTTATATGGGTTTTTATACAGATCTGGACAGATCCAAATAGTAACCAGATGTTTATTACAAATAAAATTTTGAATTTCAATCTTCAAAATTGGTTACCTTGTATAATTATTTATGTTTATGCAGTTACATAATATTTGCTCTTGTATCTTGACTTCCAATTTAATGAAAAATGTTTATAATTTACCACCTTATTATTGAGAAATGGATTATGAATGCTAAAGTGTCCTTAAACTAAATGATAACAATATTTATGACAAAATAGTATTTAATAAATAATACATATATATACATAAATTAGTCTCTTTAAAACAGCATTTAACATTTATAAAATATGTTAATTTTACATATATTTGATATTATTATTTTACATATAAAAACATTTTTGTGCCATTTTTGTAAATTGATAGCAGCTCGGATTGAGAAATTGAAAAGCTGAGCTTAAATTCCAGTTTAATTCATTACATTCACTTACATGATAATACCCTTCGGAAAGGTATGAATCCATCTCTTTTACTGTTAGCTATGGGAAAATAACAAGACAGACTTGGTTTTATAGCTTTGTATGGCAACCAGTCTAGCAGAAGGAAACTCTGAATTCAAAACCAGCTTAGAGAGTGTTAATAACAGGACAGACTGGGTTCAGCATTGGCTGGCAGCCAGTCTACCACAGAAAGAACTGGCAATCTACTGTAGGAAATCTACAAGCACTCTCTTCTAACATGCTTTGAGCCAGCATGGAAGAGTAAGCACAAAATTAATATCTCATGCTGATGCAAAATATTCAATAATGTGAAGGAAGTGACTGATGATAAATATTTTTGTTAAAGATTAATTTAAAAGGTGTTATTTAATTTACTTTATTCATGTCTTTCAAATAATGAAATATTTTATACACAAAAGTGAAGCAACCTATGTTTGTATACTATTTTTTAAATTACTGTTTTATTATAACAAAAATTAAGGAAAAATTAAATTATAATGTAATACAAGATTTCAGCCTGTATTTAAATACATTTTAGTATAGAATAGATTTCCCTTTTGTTTTTCATCCAAAATGTTTGGGCAAGTTGTTGTAGTGTGCCACGTCATTTGTTCTATTCAAATCTTCCTATAGCTGGTCATTGTTCCCAAATTTTCTCTCAACCAATTTGGCCTTAACATGCCCCCATATGTTCTCTATGGTTTTTACCTCAGGTGAATAATCAGGCAAAATCATCATGGACAAAGACAGCCACTCAAACCATGATTTTGTTTTTTTTAATTTGTGTACTGGAGCATTATCGTGTTGGAAAATGTCCTTTTGCCTTTTATTTCTAACACACAACTTGTCTAGGCCTGAAAAAAGTGTTTTTATAATATATTTTGATGCTCTATCACATTAATGGACTTCTCACATTGTACTAGATTGTTAATAAAAAGGATAATTTCTTCCATGTTGATTTTCCATATTACTTTGAACTAAAAGTTTTGAAGAAATCTCCTATCAATATTAGAAAAAATAATAACAGTTTTTCTAGAGACTCTAGATAAAATCCAAGTAGAATCTGTAATGTTATCAGTGTTGAACTGGCATCTCAGCTTCAACTACTTTCTCACCACTGTAATGTAGCTTCCTTGTGCTTTTTCTATAAATATTTTCTTGGTAATTATTCTAATAAGCTTTTCTTTTTGGTACTGCGACTTTATGAGTTTAAGAACACTATGTGCATTGTGGTGCAGTGGATATTGGCTTGGAACAAGAAATCAAAGAGCTGAGTTCAAATTCCAATTGAATTTGTTGCATTTACTTATGCCCTGGAAAAAATATTAATCTGTCACTTCTACATCCATCTATAGTTTGAATAGTGGGACAGATTTTCCAGTGGGCAATTGTTAGGATTTTGACAATTACATAAGTTTGTATTATTGTTGTCTTTATTATTTTGATAGTTATTATTACTTTGGTTTATGTGCTGATTTAAGATATTTTTTTATAATTTGTAATGATTTTTTTTCAAGATTATTTGTACAACTACAACTTAATTTAAGGGTATTTTTATTAAAAATTTTATGTACTAGGATTATTAATAGGGAAATGTTTCTTAATTAAATTGAGGAACTTCAGCCCTAACTTGGTGTTAATCATTTGGTTGAAAGTGGGAGTGTACCAAATGATTTTTCTATTTCTATTTTTCCTGTTACAGTTATATTTTTTATGTATTTGATATCCTGGTTTTTGTAGCCACTATTTTTTAAGGCATTATTATAAAAACCTTTGTTTATAAAATATTTCTTCACTAGAAGAGTTTTTACTAATTCTGTATTCTATGGAGGAGGGTTTATATTTGATTGTACTTGGAAGGGGGGGTAATTAGACTTTAGGTGGATACATTTTTTTTTTTTTAATCATATCACCCCAAGCAAGGCGGTAAGGCCATTGATGTGCAGGGGGCCACGTAAGAGTAAATAGATTGGAAAAGAGAAAGCCGGAAACCACATCCTAAACAGGGAACAAGGGATGAGCCTCTTCACCTGTTCAATAGATGTGGGTGGAGTGTGAACCAGGCGATAGTTTAGTCTGTCTACTCCAATTGAAAAAGAAAAAAGAAAAGAGTAAAAAGATTGGAAAAGAGAAAGCCGGAAACCACATCCTAATATATGAGTGTGTGTGTGTGTGTGTGTATGTGTGTGTGTATGTCTAACATGTTCCCAAATGAAAAATATTCTAAAGTTCTACAATACAATTGTATTGAACACTTTTTAATACAACTGTGTACTAGTCTAATTTAATTATGATAAAAACTAGCTAATTAACAATATATATATATATATATATATATATATATATATATATATATAAAACATACAACGTGTGTTAGCACGTGCAATGCCCTGTCTTCATCAGCCGCCAACCAGGGGTGATGTCATGGTTTCGGTGGCTATGGCACCGAAATTGTGACATCACCCCTGGTCGGCGGCTGATGAAGACAGGGTATTGCACGTGCTAACACACGTTGTATGTTTTATACATATATATATATATATATATATATATATATATATATATATATATTAATTGTTTAATTAATGGGTTTTTGGTCATAATAAATGTTATAAATTTTATAAAGTTTATTGCAAATCGCCTGAAGACAGCACATGCTAGAAACCTAGGTTGTGTAATAACTCGTTTACAAATGAAGAATATATATATATAAATTGATTGATTGTTTAATTACTTAGTTTTTGCTCATAATAAAATTAAACCAGTACACATTTGTATTAAAAAGTGTTCAATACAATTATATTGTAGAACTTTTGAATATTCTTCATTTGTAAACTCATTTACAAATGAAAACAATATATATATATATAGTCATCCGTAGACAGATCTGTTTCGCTGCATCACAGCTCATCAGTACACTTAGACTCCGATTGGTTTATATATATATATATATATGAGTTATTATGCGACCTAGATTTCTACCATGAGTGGTGTCTTCAGGTGATTTGCAATAACTGATTTTACTGTTTACTGTTTTTTTTAAGAACACTCACATAACAGTGATTTTTTTTATTTTTTATTTTTAATGCTCATGTGACAGGGAATTTTTGAATGTGAAATTTTTAAAATTACAAGAAATTATAATGTTTTCATCCAGGGTTGTATGAACCTAATAGGTATTTTTTGTATGGTCACACTTAGTCATAATTTCCTTTCTTTCATTCAATAGTTCATTTTTGTTTGGGAATAGCATAATTGCTAACTTTTCTTACTGGCACAGTCTACATATTTTGCCCCATTGTAAGGCTTGGCTGTTTTCACTATACTCCATGTTATGTTTGGGTTTTTTCCATATTTTAATTTCAGTTTCCACATATGACTAGCCAATTTTGTACAGTTTTTTTAAGTTTTCTATTTTGAATGCAGACTTGTGATTAAACCACGTGGTCATAAAGGTGTCCTTGGTTGATCCCAAATATATTTTATTTTGACCATTTAAGTTATATACTTTTGCTTTGTAAATGATTTCTTTTGTATTACAAAGTCCTTTAAGTGGGCATTTATTTTTGTCCTTGCTGTTGCATTCTTTATTAGTGGTCTTGTTTTGTACAATGCCATCTGGCATTTTGTTTTTTTATAAAACTTTCTAAATTTCTGGCATTTTGTTTTTTTTATAAAACTTTCTAAATTACTAGTACAACTATAACTTAGCTTGATTGTATTTCTATTGAAAATTTTGGTTAGTTCTGAGCTTTTTGTAAAGTGTTTATTTATCAGTTTAAAAAAATAACTATATACACGTATATAATTTATAAAAGATTTTAGATTATTACAATGTGTAATACATATTTCACTGCGTCCCGATGTTATTATCATGGCTTGTCAGACCCAAATGGTACAACAGTAGGTCACTGTTGTACCATTTGGGTCTGATGGACTGCAATAATAATATCAGGATGCGGTGAAATATGTATTACCCATTGTAATAATCTAAAATTTTTTATGAATTATATTACTCTGCTAAATTAAATAAATGAATTTAACATTGAGTTCTCTTGAGTTTGTCTCTATCATAATTTACCTGGATTGTATACCAAGTGTACTATGTTATATATATATATATATATATATATATATATATATATATAGTTATTTGACATTAACAGCTTGTTTTCACATTGAGCAATTTTTCAAAATAGGTGCCTGTTTATTTTTTTCTAGATCAATTGTTTTTTTTGTTTTCATATTTTTCACATTTTCCAAAGGAATGTATTTGCATGCTGACAACTCAATATACTTTAATTCCTTTTGTTTATTAAACTGTTCATGTTTACAAAATTATCTAAATTGCCTCTATTTCCCTTTATCTTTTTTATTAAACCTCATTTAACTAATTTGCTTTCTCCCCCAGTTTTAGTTCCAATATATATTTTTTTATAATCGTGTTGGCCCAAGCAAGGCATTTTACTACCACTGCTGAGCAGGGGATTACATAGGAGGTAAGTTATGAGAAAGAGTGACAGATTATAGGGGTTGTCAGAAAGTGGTTGAGAGAAGGATGACTGTGGCTATAAAGTGAGGGATCAGATTATATATTGATTACAATGTAGAATTGATCTCCTACTTTATATCCACATTATAATAGTAAATAATTTTTTTTTATAATCATATTGCCCCTAGCAAGGCATTTTACTGCTACTGGTGTGCAGGGGGTTACATAAGAGGTAAGTTATGAGAAAGAGTGACAGGTTATAGGGGGTTTCAAGAAGTGGGTAAGAGAAGGGTGAGAACACTGATAAGAGTGGAGTGGATGGAGAAAGGAGCATGAGAGAGAGAGAGAGAAAAGATGCAAGTTAGTGAGATAGGAGATGACTATTGATTTTACATTTAAATTCTTGGAGATTGTAACTGTCGGGAAAGCAAGTATGCGAAAGAGAATTCCACAGGCGGGAAGTGCGAGAAAAGAAGCTGCTGGAGTAGAATTTACATTTACAATTTATTGGTTTCACAGTAAAAGGGTGGGACCTAGTTGCTAATCTTGTGGCTCAAGTAAATTCATATATAGGGGGTACCAGTGAGCTAAGTTCATTGGAGCAGAAGCCATGAAAGTATTTGTAGAAGAGACACAGAGAAGCCACACTGTGTCGGTGAAAAAACGACTGTATATATTATGATAACATGAAAAATGTGGAAAACATGAAAAGAACTATTGATCTTATAATAGTACAAAATAAACAAGCATCCAATTTGAACAAATGTTCAATATGAAACAGCTGTTAATGGATAAATAAATAAAAAAACAAATAATGACAAACAAACGTGTATTCATTATTTGAATATATTTTGCAACAAGTACTATTTTATTATCATCAACACTCACTATATATTATTTTATATTTAGACATTTATATATATATTAAATTTTTGTGTATTTAGGCAGCAAATTTTCTTTTAAACATGTCAGATTAAATAAATTGCAAACATTGTGTCTGCTTATTTTTAATAAAATCCGTTCATACTCATGAATAATCTTTCGTGTATTATAACTGAAAGATGTCAGAAATTAGCTGTAATATTGACAGATGTTATTATCATTCATTTCTCAAGGTACCCAAGTACTTTCAATTTCTTTCTGAGATCATCTTCAGGGGTTATATTTGAAGCAGAAAAGAAATTTATAGTAATTTTTAGCAACACAGTTTTGCAGCTATTTTTGTTACCATAACTCACACCCCTGAAGATGATGGTAATGGAAACTATAAAGTATTCTCACAGATGATTAAAAGAAAGGAGCTTTGTTTATGAGGAACTATAATTAACAAGCCACTCCTTGCCCTAATATATAAAAATATATAGATATATATTTATATATCTATATATTTAAACAAAATATATATATTGCTTATATATATATATATATATATATATACACACTCTACCAGCCATAATTATTAGGCCACCCCTGTGTTTTCAAAAAATGATGTATTTCATACTATTTTTTGGTATTTATTGCCAAGTTAATAATTGTAAATGAAAATAGAATGGTTCTTTTGTTAATATTAAACAATAAAATGAATAAATATTTAATAAAATATTTAATAATTATCTATATTGCAGTTTCATCAATGAAAAACTGAAGAAAATTTAGGGTGATTTTGACGAGTTCACCTTTGCTTCCTTGCTTTGTAAAATTTTGCAAAGTAATAATAACAAAAGAACCATTCTATTTTCATTTAGAACTATCCACTTGGCAATAAATACTAAAAATAGTCTGAAATACATCATTTCTTTTAAAAAAAATGTGGTGGGCTAATAATTATGGCCGTAGTGTATATATATATATATATATATATATATATACATACTACCGGCCATATATATATATATATATATATATATATATATATATATATATATATATTGCAAAGTTCATTACCTAATCGATTAACTCTAACATATTTTCAATTTTTGTCTAAACATTATTTTTAATAGATAAAGAATAATACAGCTACTAATATTTAAGTAGATACTTTGTATTTGTATTATTAAACAGTATATTTATTTACATATATTGGCCTGAATAATCAAGAAATGTTAGGAAAATATGCATCCTCTGGAAGGAATTGAACCTGCATCTGCTGTATATATGATATGAGATAATGATATATCTTTTAATATATAAAGAACGGCATTGAGGAAATTGTAAGAAATGGAAAAATTATATTTGTGACGCATTTCATCCATTCATTGGAATGGGTTTGTTGACATTGTCATGGTTACACAAGTGCATGAACAAAAGAAGCTGGCAGTTTCTAATTTTTAAAATAATTTTTTGAAATCTAGCCAGATTTTTATAGATTCTTTTCCTTTTCTTTCAATCATTTTTGTTATTAAATATCCCGCATTGTAATAACAGAAAATCTTGTAAAAATGGTAAAACATTGGAAGAATTCAAATGCAAGTTTACTATCAGTTAAGTGCCATATGTGATACACTCTTTGAGTGATCATGTCTTAAAAGAGACATGACTGACTGGGCAGAATATTATCCTGCAATAGGTTGCCATTGCTTTCTGTGCTAGACTGGTTGCCAGCCAAGGCTATAGAGACCAGTCTGTTCTATTATCTAACCCATAATTAAAGGGAAGAGATGGATTAATACCTTTCCCAAGAGTATTTGTGTGTAAGTGAATGCAAGGAATTCAACTGGAATTTGAACTCAGCTTCCCAATTTGTCATTTTGAGTCGATTTTCCACTGCACCACAATGCACATCCCGTGCTGAACAATAAAAGTACTTTAAACATTTTTGACTTAGTGAATTATTTTCTTTTTTAATTAGTATGGCATTTTTCAGTCAAAATTGTAGTCAGTTTCATTACAGTAAACAACCAATGCATTTTGTGTCTTGTTTTTTAAAGTGTCTCTTTTGTGTTCATATAGTCTTTTGCTTGAACTTTTTGATGTTTCTTTAATATATTCTTATCTGGCAATCCGTTTCTTTTTACTTAATCATTTCATGGAGTTGCCACTAGTGTGCAGAGGGTTACAGTGAGAGAAAAGACTTGATACAGGGGTTATTGAAAAAAGGATAAAAGATGAATGGATTCAAGAAGATAGAAGATGGCAATGGATGTTGTATTTAAATTTCTGGAAATTGTAGCCATCAGAGAAGCAAGTAAATAGAAGGAACTTTGACAAGTATGATGTACGAGGAAAAAACTGTTAGAGTAGAAGTGGTGGTTGCATTTAACTATTTCAACAGTAAACAGGTGGGGCCTAAATGCCAATCTAGTAGCATGCTTAAATCCATGCAGACGAGGTACCAGGGAAAAAAGCTTGTCAGAACAGCTGCCATAAAATATTTCTAAAAAAAGACAGAGGGAAGCCATATGATGTTGGTGAGAAAGTGACTGAAGTTGAAATACCAAGTCAGGACCAATTACATTGCAGATCCTTTTTTGGATTTTGTCAAAAACCTTGAGATGAATAGCAGAAACACACACACAACCAGATATTTTTGGTATGTAGAGTAAATTCCTCCTTCAAGTTGTGGCTTGTTGTTCTGTTTTGTACTGATTAAGATTTTTATTGTTTTAGACATTGTGAAAAATTTTATGTTGAGTTTAGATAAATTCTTTTCAGTTTTAGAGTGTTGTGACCTGTTAGGGGCCAGGAAGAAAGACATGAAAAGAAGAAAGTAGGTTGACAGTATTGGAATAACAGAACATATAAACAAAATAAGAGTGTTATTAATCAACAGATAGAAGTGTCTGTCCGAACTGTCAACTTATACTGCGTCTTGATTGCCTCCTTTAGGAAGTCTTGCAGGTTAGTATTTATTAAGGAGGAAGAGTTCATTCCAATGTAGATAGGGCACCATAACATAGAGTTAGTGAGTAGAACAATATGTTTTTTTATTTATTGGGCTTGTCATGAAAGACAGCTTTTCTATTTTGGAATATTTTACAAGCCCTTTGTTTTGCATCGAAAATGAAATAGGCTATTGAAAGGTGGTCTTGAAAGTATTTTCAATACATTTCTCCTTTTTGTGTAAATATTGAGGGCTCTAAATTCTGTGTGCTCTTAAGTATGAAATAGAACTCATAACTCTTTAGGTCAAGTGAATGGATTCAACCAATGCTTTTATCTACTGGGCCATGTGTCTTTTTTTTTCTTTTCAGGCCTTGGTTATCTTATTTGTTTCCTTTAATGTATTAGCTTTGTCTAAAATATATAACACCATCTGCATAGTATAAAGTGTATTTCTATTGGTGATGTTTCACAAAGTATTTGTTCTTAGTTTATGAGAATGTAGCAAAAATTTGTTTCTGTGTCTGTGTTTTGAGAAAAGTTTTGACCAAATGTGTGTTATTTGGCAGGATCCAAACCTGCAACCCCTAATAAAATAGAGTAAGCCATCAATTTATCTGGTGCTTTTTAGACCACTTGATCCTGAATGATTTCTAAGATATACCAGATCAATTGGTAGCTTTCCATATGTTGTTAGGGGTTGCATGTTCAAATCCTGCTGAATGGCACACATTTTCCTAACAAAATTTCTAATAAAATATTGAGGCCAGTATATATACTATTTAATTAAAAACAGAATATCTACCTAAATATGAGTACTGGTTATAAATCATGACAAACAAATAAATTAAAAACACAAGAAATTACATTATATTATTGTTGTATTATTTTCTATTTGTGTATGTTCTATTCCCTGAGCACTTTACTTATAAATATAGCACATCTTAAAACTATATTTTCATCATATATATCTGTTAGTTAGACCAGTAAACTGCTGTATCAAAAAGTGCTCAACACATATCTGAAGAGAAAATAAAAGTTTAATATATATCATTTCAAATTGTCGGTTGTTTATAACCAAGTTACGTTAATCTTCATTAATTTCCATAATATATATATATATATATATATATATATATATATATATATATATATATAATCATATAATTATGAATTAATTGTATATTATGACACAGAAAATTTTATGTTTCGTGATATATTCACTTCATCAGGCAATGTTGGATGTTGGTTGTGCAAATGATTTACATTTAAAATGTCCTCTTCACCTGGATTTATATATATATATATGTATGTATATAATAAAACAACCTTGATCATTTTTAATAATAATGAAATTAATATTAATAGGATTGGATTTTTGGGATTTATCTATTAGATTATCCTTTTGGATTTAAAATATATATATGTATGTGTGTGTGTGTGTGTGTGTGTGTGTGTGTGTGTGTGTGTGTAAATATTTCATTTTTAAATGAGTTATTACACGACCTAGGTTTCCACCATGAGTGGTGTCTTCAGGCGATTTGCAATAACTGATTTTACCATTTACTGTTTTTTTTAAGAAAACACATGTAATGGTGTTTTTTCTTTTAATGCTCACATGGCAGGGAATTTTTGAATGCGCAATTTTTAAAATTACAAGAAATTATGGCGTTTTCATCCATATGAACCTAATATGTATGTTTTAGTATGGTTACACTTAGTCATAATTTCTGTTCTTTCATTCAACAGTTCACTTTTCCTTGTAAATAGCATAATCTTTAACTTTTCCTCTTGGCACAGTCTACATATTTTGCCATCATTGTAAGACTTGGCTGTTTTTACGATACTCCACATTATATCTGGGTCTTTTCCATATTTTGATTTTAATTTCCATTTTTGTAATTGACCAATCATGAAATACTAGAGTGAGTTCTATATTTGTATGCTTCAACTAACACTTATCAACTTAGAAAACTGGAAACTCAGTACTTTTATTGAGACACTATCACTAGGGAGGTTACCTACCAAGGTTACAGAGTCTAACCTACCCTATTCTACATAGAATAATCTAACCTACCCTATTCTACATAGAATAGGTGCAGAAGTTTTTCTTTCAGAGATTTTCTTCTCTTACATAAGTTGCTATCCCAAGCTATACATTCTTACCCAGCCTTTTTCTTTTTCTCTTAAATGACCCCTGTTTCTTTGAACACAAAATATATGTGTGTCTGTGTGTGTGTGTGTATATACACACACAGACACACACACAGACACGCATGTATATAGACACATGCTTGAGTGGTTATAACATTTTCTTTCCAACCAGGTTCAATTCTTACCATGTTTTATTTGTCAGGTAGGTGACTTCTTAATGTTATCAGCTGGGGAGGTGATCCTAACATGTGGGGATTTTAGAAAGTGCTGAAAAAACATACCATGTGAGGGAAACTGTTTAGACATAGTTGTGCTAACACAAAGTTACAAGTAATCCTGACAGAGGGTTTGAGCATTCATGGCCTTGTTCAGTCAGATGATGAGCTCTCTCACAGAAACTGTAATTATTGTCTGCCCAGCACAATTGAAGTATAAACCACAGGTGGGCTCTCTGGGTATTGAACAAACAAAAAATAAGCCTAAGCAGGCACAAGAGTTGGTGTGTGTGTGTGTGTGTGTGTGTGTGTGTGTGTGTGTGTGTGTGTGTGTGTATCTAGTATATATTATGTTTGGTGCTTTTTCACATACTGATTTATGAACATTTTTTGTACACAGTTTTTCATATACAGTCAGTCAGTTAATTGCCATACATGATACATGCTAGGGCAATCATGTCTCTTTCAATCCATGACTGACTAGGCAGAATATTTTACCACAGTAGGTCACCATTTCATTTTGTGTAAGATTGGTAGCCAACCAAGGGTATAAACCCAATCTGTTTTTCTATTTAACCCATAGCTGGAGGGAGACAAAAGAGATTAATACATTTCATAAGTGAATGAATGAGATTAATACATTTCATAAGTGAATGAATGAATTCAACTGGAATTTGAACTCAGCTCTCTGATTTCTCATTTTGTGCCGATCTTTATTATTATGCCAAAATGCACATCCTTTTTTATGCACATTTTCATATTAACATTGGTTCAAAATGTCAAATGCACATGAAACCAGATAAACAAAAAAATAAAATAAAATAAAAATAGCAGAATTTCATTCTTTTTTTCTCCATATCTTATTCTCTGATGAAGCTTTAATAAAAGTGAAACATGCTAAACTGATAAATATTTCCTCCATGTTTATCTTATCAGTTGTTACAATCTTAATCTTTTCAAGTCTAGGGCTAACCATTATCACTACTACAAATCCTCATAATATGTACCTCTTGCTCCCCACAATCTCATAAGAATCTCACTATGCAACTCTCTACCTTGAGTGGCACTTGGGCCTTATTTGGTAATGTATGTCATCATAATTCAATGCAGAATCAATTTATTATATTATAATATTATATTAATAGAGTGAGTAGCAGAAAAAATATGTATTTTTTTTTTATATGTAAAATGTGTTTACTTATGCTACTATATTGGCATCTAGGTCCCACCCTTTTACTGTCAAAATAGGCAAGTGTAACCACCACTTCTATTCTAGGATATTTTTTCTTACTTTTCCTACCTGTGGAATTCCCTTCTATTTGCTTGCTTCCTTGATAGCTACAATCTTCAAAAGTTTAAATGCAACATCAATTGCCATCATCTACCTCTTTCAATCCCATCTGCCTCCCTAAATCCCACCCATCTCTTATTTTTTCTTAGATATCCCTTCCCTGTATTTTGTTTTTTTCTCTCACTTTAACTCCCTGTGCACCAGGGGCAGTCCTGCATTGCTTGGGTTGAAATAAATTATAATAAGTAAATATAATATTTAGTTAGAATTTCTAATATAAATATGTTATAATATCACTAAAAAAGTGGCTATTTTGTTTCAACACTACCTGTGTCTTATCAAGTTACTTGATAAGATACAGATAGTGTTGAAACAAAATAGCCACTTTTTTAGTGATATTATATCATATATTTATGTTAGAAATTCTAAATAAATATTATTCACCCTATTTTGTATTGAGCACTTTTTAAGAATAGTGTTTTTTGGATACGGAATTTTATTCCATCGATACTTACCCTATATATATATATATATATATATATATATATGTCCTAGAAGTAGTACAAACTAATGGGTTGGCAGTCTACTGTTTATAGTGATTTACTTTTAAGAGTGGTCAATACTTAGTAAAGCACCAAATATGGTAATATTTTATAATCAGTTTACAATAAAAACACAGTTTACTGCAACACAAGAGCCTTTGTGTTTCAATACTATCTTATTAACATCTGACAAAGTGCTAATAAGATAGTACCGAAACACAACGCCTCTTGTATTGCAGTAAATTATGTTTTTATTATGAACTTATAATAAAATATTACTATATATATATATATATATATATATATATATATATATATATACTCACTTAGTTTAATTGGTCATAAGAAAATTAGGCCAGTACACAGTTGTATTAAAAAGTCTTCAATACAATTTTATTGTAGAACTTCTGAATATATTTTCATTTGTAAACGAGTTATTATGTGACCTAGGTTTCTACCATGTGGCATCTTCTTATATGTATATATATAATGAATCAATATCGTATAAATATAAGATAAATTAATAATGGGTCAAAATCTATTCTACTACTGTCAGAGTTTTGCAGATTTAAAAATGCACTCAATAGAATAATTATAGAGAAATAATAAGAATGTTTTTAAAAAAGATATAAATAACTTATTCACTCCTATATTTTCACATTCTTCATCTTCAAACTGATTCTCTTATGGTATATCCTGCTTAAATACAAATTGTCCAATCTCTGAGCATTATATAGCATGAACTATAAAAATAAAAAAAAATATGATTACATAATTCCTTGCATTCACTTACACACAAATACCGTCGGGAAAGAATATTTGCGTATAAGTGAATGCAACGAATTCAACTGGAATTTGATCTCGGCCCCCTGATTTCTCGTTCAAAACCAAAATCCACTGCACCACAATGCACATCCATGATAAAGTATAAAACATAGCTTAAACTGACTGTAGAAGATTCTAAAATTAGTACACTTTTAATATGTTTACCTTAATAAATTTCTATATTTTTTTAATCATAACTGCATTCTTTCTATAGTTTGACCTATGACTAATAAAATGAATATACAATTTTCAATATTAATTGTAACTGACACTTTTTGAATTTTTCCCTATGCATTTTTTCATTGTTTTTATATAAAGGACTGCTACCATCAATAAATATTTGCCTGAATACGTTCCTTCTTAGAAAGTGTTTCACTACTCGGTCTTTTATTTTGTCATTCATCTGGCCATTTGAAATCAAATAGATAAATACTTTTGTATCATACTAGCAGTATAGCCCAGCGTTGCTCGGGTGTAATGAAAGCTTTAAAACTAATCCATGGCTTTGGAGATCAGACTCTTTGGATGTTGGCACGAAAAACTAAAAAGTTTCCAGTTAAAGCGAAACTGTAGACTGAAAGAAAAATGAATGAATGTAAGTCAAATTTTGATTTCCTGGTATCGATTTATATATATATATATATATATTATCGATTTTCTGCACTATTGTAAGAACTGCAACCTTGAAACTTCTGAATATCATTTCTTATGTCCTTGTCTATGAGTGCATCAAATTTGATTAAAATCGAACCATTCCTTCTATAACCTGATTTTTTCGATGATTGATTTTTGATATTTATCAGGGGTACCTCGACACAAAACCTGGCTAAGAACACTCATAGACACTTATAGTACAACTGTGTAAATTTTCAAGAAAATCGGTTCCGCCGTTTTGGAGTCTATAGGTAACGGACACACACACACACAAACACACACAGACAAAGTTCCATTTATAAATAAGTTTAGATTTAGATTTTTCATAAACCCTTTTCTATTTGTACTTATATATTTTCTGGCTTGAAATAACCTGCAAAATGTTGGTAAACCATAAAAACAAATAAATCAATAGCTGGTCATTAATGTATTTCTACCTACACATTGTTTTTAGATAAAGAACTGATTCTATTAATAAATATTTATTTGAATACTTTCCTTCTTAAAAGAAAAAATTCACAACTCAGTTTTACATTTTATTCATTTGGCCACTTTTAGTCAGATACATATATATATTTTTACTAGTAGTATAGCCCGGCATTGCTCAGGTGTAATGAAAGCTTTAAAACTAATCCATGGTTTGGGAACTCAGACTCTTTGGACGTTGGCATGAAAGACTAAAAAGCAATAGTTGTTTTCAGTTAAAGCGAAACATAGACTGAAAGAAAAATGAATGGATGTAAGTCAAATTTTGATTTCCTGCTACCCCTATCAAATAAGTTTTTTTCATCGTAAACTGAATTTTGAAGGCTAAATAAGTCCTCTGGGTAAATGGTATCATGGATGAGACTAAGAACTACAATTATACCTACTTAGAGCCAAACCTGAAGCAAAAACTAAAATAAAAGGGCTGAAAAAAATACAGACATACAGGCAGATAAACAGATGCACACACACAAACATCTTGCCTTTTATATATTATCAATTTTCTGCACTATTGTAAGAACTGCAACCTTGAAACTTCTGAATATCATTTCTTATGTCTTTGTCTATGAGTGTATAAAATTTGATTAAAATCGGACCACCCCTTCTATAACCCGATTTTTTTGATTATCGATTTTTGATATTTATTGGGGATACCTCGACACAAAACCTAGCTAAGAACACTCGAAGATGCTTATAGTACAACTGTGTAAATTTTCAAGAAAATCTGTTCAGCCATTTCGGAGTCTATAGGTAGCAGATACACACACACACACACACACACACAGATAAAGTTTCATTTATAAATAAGTTTAGATTAGATTTAGATATCCAATCTTTCAGATATGTGTGTGTGTGTGTGTGTGCACGCATAGTTGAATGGGAGTGTGTTTGTCTGTGTGTTCTATCCTTTATGTATAAGTGCTATTTACTAAGTATAGCTTAGTTTTGGTGCAAGGCCTCAAGTCTGAAGCACCCGCAATTAATGATCTACAAGCCCAGCTTGATAATAAGTGCACCATGACAAGGTGCCTGTTTTCTATATATAGTTATCTTAAAAAGCAATTGCCTTAATCAATGCATAGGCTTAAAATTCAATAAAAAAACAAGAGTAGTATATTTGTGTTTGCTGGGTTTGCTGATAATTATTTACTAAACTTAGCTTAGATTTGGCACATAGTTTGAAATATAGGACAGCCAGTGAAGATAAAATTTATTACTTTTTATGTGCTACGTCCTTTCAGGATGTGAATGATTGTACTCTTTTCATAACTTCTTTTCACTTTTTCCTCTTAGTAACTCTTGTCCCTTTACCATCCTTCTTCGTCTTTTTACAGCTTATGGTTTGCTACTCATTTTACTTGGAACATTTTAAGTAGGTTAATCACAATCAAGTTCAAATTCCAGTTGACTTCATTGCATTCACTTACATGCAAAGATCTAAGATATTTATTATTATTTCTAAAATATTTATTATTAAGATTATCTCTGAAGATGGATTATGTGAGCTGAAAGCTTAGTGAAATGATACTAGTGAAAGCATTGGAAAAGAGAAAGCCAGAAACCACATCCTAAACAGGGAACAAGGGATGAGCCTCTTAACCTGTTCAATAGATGTGGGTGAAGTGTGAACCGGGTGATAGATAGATCTATCTACTCCAATTGAAAAAAAAAAACTAAGTGAGAAGATTGGAAATATATATAGTAATTCATTCATATTAAATGAGCAATTCATATATTGAGTAATTTATACATATCAAACGAGTAATTAATATACACGAAGTAATATGATTTCTTTTTTTTTTATAATCATATAGCCCCAAGCAAGGCATTTTATTGCCACTGTTTTGCAGGGGGTTACATAGGAGGGAAGTTATGAGAAAGAGTGACAGGTTATAGGGGGTTTCAGGAAGTGGGTAAGAGAAGGGTGAGAATACTGATGAGAGTGGAGTGGACAGAGAAAGGAGCATGAGAGAGTGGATGCAGGTTAGTGAGATAGGAGATGACTATTGATTTTACATTTAAATTTTTGGAGATTGTAGCTGTCGGAGAAGCAAGTAAATGGAAGGGAATTCCACAGGCAGGAAGTGCGAGAAAAGAAGCTGAGGAAGTAGAATTTATTATCAAGAATTTATTTCAAAATTATCAAGAATTTATTTCAAGATTATCAAGAATTTATTTCAATATTATCAAGAATTTATTTCAAGATTATCAAGAATTTATTTCAAGATTATCAAGAATTTATTTCAAGATTATCAAGAATTTATTTAAAAATTATCAAGAATTTATTTCAAAATTATCAAGAATTTATTTCAAGATTATCAAGAATTTATTTCAAAATTATCAAGAATTTATTTCAAGATTATCAAGAATTTATTTAAAAATTATCAAGAATTTATTTCAAAATTATCAAGAATTTATTTCAAGATTATCAAGAATTTATTTCAAAGATGATAGTGTTTGTCATACCTTTTTTTACTTTTTTTGAAACATTTTGAGAGCATTGTAGAATTATTTGTATGTATAAAAAAAGAAAACTACAAAGAAAAACTATAGTGACTTCAATCTTCTTAAAAGGAACAAACATCCTACATTATGATTCTTATTTATGCTTTTTAATTTAAAATATTTTATCGTTTAATGCAACATATATAAACTGTTAGTGTAACAAAATACATATCTTTGCACATATACAATCCCATTTTTTCTGAGAGCATAAAATAATACTATGCAGTGAGTTTTTAGTTAAGACAGATGTGAGAGGACGTTCTCAAATGCATTTTGATGTATGTGTGAAACTTTGCATCTAGAAGTAAAAATGGCAGCAGAAACATATCATTAAATCATGATTTTATCAGACTGAAAAAAGGTTGCTGGCCATAAACCTCTTTGGATTTACATTAAAATGGAATTGGTTTTCACTGAGGATCCACTGACATGTCTGGCTTTATTTAATACTATGTAAAGGAATTTCTAATGTCAAGTGATGGTGTTGATTCAGCACCATCACTTGACAAGACCTAAGAAGTGTTGAAATCATATATATATATATATACATAATTACAATAAAGCAGCACTAATTATTATAGACTAATATCCGAAAATCGTTAAATAAAAGGGAAGAAACAAACCAAGCACAAGAACAATGCATCAAGTGCTTGTTTGAAAGAAAAAAAACCTTAAGATGAAAACCTTAACAGTAAAGTGCTCTATACGAAAGTACAAAAGTAGAGCAAAGAATGCAGAACACTAAATCTAAAAACGAGCCAACACCAACTGTGCTTTCACACAATGGATCATATATACCCATAAGATATTTGCATGTATATATGGCTGGATGTGTGTGCATATATATATATATATATATGCATATTATCCTTCACATGAAACTTCAAGTCATGCCATAGACATGAATCAACACCATCACTTGGCAGAAGTGGAAACTGTTTTTAAAATTTTTTTTCTCTAGTGAGCTCAGTTGTAATGAGAGGATAACATATTAGTCATCCACACACAAGCATGTTTTGCTGTATCACAGCTCATCAGTGTGGCTAGACACATCCACTTGCTTCTGGCTGGGTTCAAAACTCGACTGATTTGATGTCAGTCAGAGTTGCTACCCCCTAAGCCATAGGTGTAGGGAATCAGAGAAAGGAAATTTTAATGTGTTGTATATAAGCAGTGTATACACATGCCAGTCACTGAAAGAACTCGATTCATTTCTGAAGAGTAATGCATATATGGCAGAAGTGGAAACTGTTTTTAAAATTTTTTTTCTCTAGTGAGCTCAGTTGTAATGAGAGGATAACATATTAGTCATCCACACACAAGCCTGTTTTGCTGTATCACAGCTCATCAGTGTGGCTAGACACATCCACTTGCTTCCGGCTGGGTTCAAAACTCGACTGATTTGATGTCAGTCGAAGTTGTTACCTCCTATATTCTGCCTGATTTTAATATGCAGGTCATTTGTTATGTATTCATATATAAATACACTGAGATAGAAACATAAATCCTAAAAAAACTTAAAAGGAATGAAAATACATATGATCAGAAAAAGGCAGATATAGATAGAGAAAAATAGATCTCAGGGAAATTAAACTAAAAATTAGATATAAACAGAGTGATTAAAAACTACTGTAAACATACAGAAATTAATAGATATATAAAAAAATTAAGGTTGTTAAATTGTTACATGAGTATGACCATTGCTGACAAGACTGATCAATACTTTTGTTTCTCCTGAGAATGACAATGGCTCTCAAAGATTGCAAGAATCTTTTAATGCTTATTACAGATATAGCAAAGTAAGCTGTTTTGTACAGGGCCTGGCCAGTTTTATAAAGTCTTTTCAGCTTGTTTGTAGATTTCCATGGATAATATGAACATACATCTATGCTTAGTTGAGGGCTCTCAACTTGTAATATTAACATGATCATTACTGACAAGATTTCCATCCAACCAGGTTTGGAAATTTTCTGCAACCTGTAATTTAGGAGATATTCCTACTCTTACATGGGTTGATAACAAAGGTTGAAAGCCAAGTCTATCTTGTTATTTAACCCATGCTTCTGAAAGATAGCTATGTATATACAGGAGGCCTGATTGTTAAACAAATATTGATTAACTAGAAGAAGGTTTTTCCAAATTATTTTCATCCTTTCTAGATGTAGATAATGTTATGAGGATGATCATATTATTAAACAGTTGCTTTCATTCTTTCTAGATGTAAATGATGTTATGAGGATGATGGCAATAAACATGGAAATATTAACAAAATCAAGGAGACAAGATTGTTAATCAAATATTGATTAGCTACAAGGATGTTTTTCACAGTTGCTTTCATTCTTTCTAGATGTAGATAATGTTATGAGGATGATGGCAATAAACATGGAAATATTAACAAAATAAAGCAGACTTGATTGATAATCTAAAATTGATTACTTTCATGTAATGTTCATTACTTATAAGGATGTTTTTAACAGTTGCTTTCATTCTTTCTAGATGTAGATGATGTTATGGGGATGATGGCAATAAACATGGAAATATTAACAAAATCAAGAAGACTTGATTGTTAATCAAATATTGATTAGCTACAAGGATTTTTTTTTATAGTTGCTTTCATCCTTTCTAGATGTAGATAATGTTATGAGGATGATGGCAATAAACATGGAAATATTAACAAAATCAAGAAGACTTGATTGTTAATCAAATATTGATTAGCTACAAGGATTTTTTTTTATAGTTGCTTTCATCCTTTCTAGATGTAGATAATGTTATGAGGATGATGGCAATAAACATGGAAATATTAACAAAATCAAGGAGACTTGATTGCTAATCAAATATTGATTAGATATAAGGACATTTTTCACAGGTGCTATCAACCTTTCTAGATATAGAAAATGTTATAAGGATGATGGCAATAAACTTGGAAACATTTTTAGATATAGTAGACATGATTGTTAATCAAATATTGATTTACTACAGGGTTGTTTTTACAGTTGCTTTTATCTTTTCTAGATGTAGATAATATTATGAGGATGATGGCAATAAACATGGAAATATTAACAAAATCAAGCAGACTTGATCACTTACCAAATAAGGTTAGCTACAAGGAGGTTTTCAAAGTTGCTATCAGCCTTTCTAGATATAGAAAATGCTATAAGGATGATGGCAGTAATCTTGGAAATATTTTCAGATCTAGTAGACATGATTGTTAATCATTAAAATATTAACAAAATCAAGGAGACTTGATTGTTAATCAAATATTGATTAGCTACAAGGATGTTTTTCACAGTTGCTTTCATTCTTTCTAAATGTAGATAATGTTATGGGGATGATGGCAATAAACATGGATATATTAACAAAATCAAGAAGACTTGATTGTTAATCAAATATTGATTAGCTACAAGGATGTTTTTCGCAGTTGCTTTCATCCTTTCTAAATGTAGATAATGTTATGAAGATGATGGCAATAAACATGGAAATATTAACAAAATCAAGGATACTTGATTGTTAATCAAATATTGATTAGCTACAAGGATGTTTTTACAGTTGCTTTCATTCTTTTTAGATGTAGATAATATTATGAGGATGATGGCAATAAACATGGAAATATTAACAAAATCAAGGAGACTTGATTGTTAATCTAATATTGGTTAGCTACAAAGATGTTTTTTTATAGTTGCTTTCATCTTCTTTTTATGTAGATGATGTGATGAGGATGATTGCAATAAATATGGAAATATTAACAAAATCTAAAAGACCGGATTGTTAATCAAACACTGAGTAGCTACAAGGATGTTTTTCACAGTTTCTTTCATCTTTTCTTTGTTTAGTTAATATTATGAGAATGATGGCAATAAATATGAAATTATTTATAAAATGAAAGAGCCCCAATTGTTTATGAATTAAATATTTCATTGTTTCAATGATGTTTCTTAGAGTTACTTTTTATCTTTACATTTAGAAAATCTATTGACATGTCTTGTCTTGTGATTCTGATTGCATCTCATGCCAACTTGTAGATATTCAACAATCACTCTTGACATTGTATTTCTTTAATTATCTTTCTGGCTATAACTTAAGATACATCTTGGCCATGCTTTCATCTAGAGCAGGTTCTGGCAACAACTTGTCTTGTTATTTCTGTTGGCTCCTGATACATTCTTGGCTTTAAATCCTTTGAATTCTCTGCTAACAATGTTGTAGCTATGTGTTAAAGAGATTTTGGCATCAAGATAAAGAAAAAAAAACACATGGTGCAAATAAGGCAATGAATCTGAATATTTTTTGCATTTGACAAATGATTGCAGATAATTTTGTTGTTGGAAAAAACTTTTGCTTTTGTTTATGTTTACTTGTAATAACTGCTAAGATTTATTGTTTCTGATAAAAATACAAATTTAAATTTAAAATATATATTTTATCTTTTATGATAGCCATGGATGCTATTAGACAGCATTCTGTTATTTTTTTCCACATGTTAATTTAAATTATTTACTATCTAGCAAAAAAAACAATTTGAGAATATTAATACTACTTTTAATATTAATATTTTGTTAGAATCCAAAGAAAGAAAATTTGTTATGCTATTGGTCCTGACCTTGCATCTCAGCTTCAGTCACTTTTCTATCACTCTATCATGGCCTCCCTGTATGTTTATTATAAATATTTTCATGGTAATTGTTTGGATTAACATTATATTTAAGCTTTTGAATATCAAAATTAACTGGGAAGCAAGAAGTCAGAAGAGTGTTCCACAAGTTAAAAAGTAAGAGAAAAAACTAATGCTTTCAATTCTGCTCCGATGAACTTGGCTTACTGGTGTCCTCTATATATAAATTTACTTGAGCCACAAGAATAGCAACTAGGTCCCACCCTTTAACTGTGAAACCAATAAAATGTAAATACAACTTCTACTCAATCAGCTTCTTTTCTCGCACTTCCCGCCCGTGGAATTCCTTTCTGTTTACTTGCTACAATCATCAATAATTTAAATGTAATGTCAATAGTTATCTCCTGTCTCACTAACTTGCATCCTCTCATTCATACTCCTTTCTCCATCCACTCCACTCTCATCATTATTCTCAGAATTCCCTTACCCACTTCCTGACGTCCCCTATAACCTGTCACTCATTCTCATAACTTTCATCTTATATAACCCCCTGCAAAACAGTGACAGTAAAATGCCTTGCTTAGGGTGATATGAATATAAAAAAAAATTTCTATACTATTTTTATTTGGACATAAAGTGGGGGATGAATTCTACATTACAATCAATATATATTAACTGATCTCCCACTTTATGGCCACAGTCATCCTTCTTTCAACCACTTCCTGACACCCCTTATAAACTGTCACTCTTTCTCATAACTTTCCTCCTATGTAACCCCCTGCAAAACAGTGGCAGTAAAATGCCTTGCTTGGGGCAATATGATTATAAAAAAAAAACTGTTAGCATAGAACTTTTGGTTATACCAGTCCATTTCAACTGTAAAATGATGAGCTCATGCCATCAATCTAGCACTGCATTTAAATTCATGAATTCTAGATACCATAATGGAAAGTTCATCATGTTACCATGAGAGTATTTATAGAAAAAGGCAGAGGGAAATTATGTGACAACAGTAAGTATGAAACTAAAGCTGAAATGCTAGAACCAATGACATTGCAGATTCTTCTTTGAATTCTAAATATATAACAGAAGTACCAGACCAGATGTGGTAGTAATATTCAATGCATGGATGAATGGTAGCCTTAAAAATGTTTATGATTAATTCACCTGAGAAAAATTATCTATCACAAAAAATTAGTGAACCAACTTTTCTAAAAGTAGACCTAAGAATTGATTCAATATAATCTTTCCACTTCATGCCAATAGAAAACTTTACTTCAAGATGCTGTAATGAGTCATTCTCCAGGAGATTATCATCAGCTATGCTGATGGAAGTTGAAAAGGGTTTTCTCAGATTATTAAAAGAGAGCAGTTTCATTTTGAAAGCATTAAAATTAACAAGTCATTTCTTGCTCCATTTAAAAACAAATTATAGCTCTTTTTTTTGTCCTTATCAAATAGATCAGGCTTATTATTAAGACAGGAGTATATAGCTGTCATCTGCATAGATACCAAGTTGAGAACTAATATCTTCAAAAAAGTCATGAATGAAAATTAGGAGCAACGCAGGTCCAAGGATAGAACCATAGGGAACATTTGCATTAATTCATGACCTTTCATTTGATAAATGATGATGAACATATTTATAGAAAAGAGGGAAGCTATGTTATGGTGATGAGAAAGCTGAGATGTCAGATCAGGATAAATAACATTACAGATTCATCTTTGTATTTTATCAAGAATCTCTGAATACATAGCAGAAACACCAGACTAGATGTGACAGCAATATTCAAAGCATAGATTAATGGTACACTTATAAATATGGAAGATAGATTCTGTTAAAAATAATTATTTAGGAGACAATTATTTTTGACAGCACAGACAACCAACTTTTTTTTAGCAGCAGATCTAGCAATTAATTCAATATAATCTTTCCACTTCATGATAGCAGAAAGCCATGGAAGGTGCAAGGAGTCACTCTCCTGGAGGTTAGCATCAGCCATATTAATGGAAGGCAAATAAAGATTCTCACAGATGATTAAAAGAAGGCAGTTTCATTTTGAAAGTATTAAAATTAACAAGCCATCTCTTGCCCCAGTTAACATTTTTTTTTTAGATCAGCTGTTAATTTGATCCAATCAGACTTACTATTAAGGCAGAAGTAAACAGTGGTGTCTTCAGCATATATACAGAGGAGAGAACTTATAATACCAAGAAGGTAATCAATGAAAATTGTAGAACCAAGGATAGAGCTCTGGGAGACACCTGTATTAATGCAAAAATATTGACCATTCAAGACAACTATCATTTCGTGATTTGATAAGACTGAATCAGATCAAAAGTTTATCCAGAAATACCATAAACTTTCAACTTTTAAAAAAGACCAGCATGTCAAACCCTGTCAAATGCCCTTGAGATATCTAAGGCAACAGTCTGATTTTCACCATTCTTATCTAAGGCTTGATAGACTCTTTCAGCAATAATCATTAATACATCAGCAGCTGACCTAGAAAAGTGAAAGCCATATAGTTTATCTGAAAGAAGACCCTGTGAGGCGAGATGTTGATCAGAGTCTCTTGTAGTTTGCCAAAAGAGGTAGAAGTCTAATAGGTCGACAGGAAGATCAGACTGTTCACCAGTGTTCTTAAAGAATGGAACTACCTAAGAGAATTTCCAACAAGGTGGAAAGTAAGGAACAGCAAGGTATGTGTTATAGCTTACAGAGAATATTAGCCAGTAAAGGAGCACATTTCATAAGAACTATTGCAGGGATACCAATCAAGTCTACAAGATTTGTGGGAATCCAGTTTAGAGATGATAGTACATTATTACAATGTCACCAGTAAACACTATGAAAACCAAACCTGTTAAAGGCTGTATTGTACCTCATTCTGTCAGCAAAACCTCTTTGAAAAAACATTTGTTGTGTTTGAAACTATTAAGCTGGTACAGCTGGAAAAAGTGATTCTTGAGTGTTATAGCAGCTTAAAAAGTCCAAGGACCAAGGAAAATATTGTAGTCTCATCTGGTATTTTCAAGAAATTAAAAAAGTATCAACGCCAACCTTAAAACAATAAGAAACCTCCATGGCACAATCATCAATAAAAAGGTTAAGAATGTCAATATATGGGGTGTTTAAAGAAAGTCACGAAAGAATTTCCAACAAGCAGGAAAGCAAGAAGCAGCAAAGCATTTATTATAGAGTTTAGAGAGAACAGGAGCCAGTTCAGGAGCACATTTTTTAAGAACTCTTGCACAGATATCATATTTTGTGAGTATCCATTTTAGAGATGAAAGCAGAAAACATGAACAAAATTTATATGTACATCACTCAATAGAAATAAAATAGAATAACATGAACTCTCATGTGAAGACACAAAACATGATACTTAGAAATTATGAAACCAACATTAGAACCAAAGATATTATTTGATAATAATTGATGAAATCCAAAAGTACTCAAACACTGGATACTTTATATATAAATATCTACCAGAAAACAGGAAAAATAACTAAAATATTGGAAATCTTCAGTGAAGAACTTTCATTTGTCTTTAAACAAGCTTGATAGATAGATAGATAGATTACAAGTGAGGAAGATAGATAGATAGATAGATAGATAGATAGATAGATAGATAGATAGGAGAGTAAAAATATATATGGAAAAAGGGTATTAAAAGTAAACATTTTTAAATATAAATGTTATTTCTTATTTCTCTTTCAATAGCTAATCACTTCTATAAGCATTAAAACCAGCCATTCATACTACCCTAGAAGAACTGAGGGTCCTGAGAATTCAACCATGTTTTTCATTATTAAACATTTCATTAAAATTTCTCTTGAACATTTTGTTCTTGTCTGTTCTTGATTTGGGTACAACAGTCTGACCACATAGTGAACAGAAAGCTTGGTCATCTTAAATTTTTCCCATAAGATTGCAAGGACCAAACCACTGATGTTAGCTATTATGTCTGCTGTTAACCATCAATCATCTTTAATTACAACAACTTTTCACACACAGACAAATATTGATGGTTTTCTGATCCACTCATCATCTTCAAGTTTGTTTTGGCTTTAAATGAGTTATCCATTTGTAAATTCTTAATTTCTTCAAGGAAATACCTGCATAAAATTTGATCAAAGCACCAATAATATCTTTACTCATTGAACACTTTTTACATCTTGCATCAGTTTTAAAACTCTAAAGAGGGTTGTTTAAGCTGTAATAAATTTCATCTAGCACCTGATAACAGATAGAATTATAAACTTAATATTAAAAAATATATAAATGAAATATAAACTCAATTCTTTTGCAGTGAGGCTAGGGCCAGAGATTTAATCTATACTATTGTGTCAAAATGCTCAGATAACATTTCTGATGGATGCAGTGCATCATTTTCTTTAGTCAATTAAATCTTCTTCTTCTATGTGCCTTGTTCTTTCAGGACATAGGTGGTCATGGATTTCCATGTCTCCCTATCCCAGGTGGCTCTTAATAAGCTTTCTCCTGTAACATCTCACAACCCTCGTTCTGTCATCCACCTACTCAGGCCCTTCAAATATGTTATCCGCTGCTTTTCTCTGTCTTTTTTTCCCTCTATCTGGTCTGTTAGTATCAGCTTCTCCAAGCCTTTTTTCCTCATTGCATATCCCAGGATCTTCAGTTGTCTCTTCTTGATGCTCAATATTAATTTCCTTTTCGTTTCCATTCTTTCCAACATCTCATCCTTGCTCACATGCTTGGTCCATGATATCTGCAGCATCCTTCTGTAGAACCACATTTCAGCTGCTTCAAGTTTTTCCTTCATAAATACCTTGCTATATTAAACACAGAAACTGTGACGTTTTCACATTCTTTAAATAATATGAACATCAAAATGTCAGAAATATTCCTCATGGTTTTGGAAAATATTTGAAAATTTAAAAGCCACATAAATATATCATAAAATGTTTTAAAAACATTTAACTACAAATTTCTTAAACAAGTGGGAAATGCATCAGATATACAAAAGGTTATAAAAAATTGTGACAAAAATGAAAGACATAAATAAGATAAAGATAAAACAAAGTAAATAATATTAACAAAATCAAAGAAACTTGATTGTTAATCAAATATTGATTAGCTACAAGGATGTCTTTCACAGTTGCTTTCATCCTTTCTAAATGTAGATAATGTTATGAGGATGATGGCAATAAACATGGAAATATTAACAAAATCAAGAAGACTTGATTGTTAATCAAATATTGATTAGCTACAAGGATGTTTTTCCCAATTGCTTTCATCCTTTCTAGATGTAGATAATGTTATGAGGATGATGGCAATAAACATGGAAATATTAACAAAATCAAGAAGACTTGATTGTTAATCAAATATTGATTAGCTACAAGGATGTTTTTCCCAATTGCTTTCATCCTTTCTAGATGTAGATAATGTTATGAGGATGATGGCAATAAACATGGAAATATTAACAAAATCAAAGAAACTTGATTGTTAATCAAATATTGATTAGCTACAAGGATGTTTTTCACAGTTGTTTTCATCCCTTCTAGATGTAGATAATGTTATGGGGATGATGGCAATAAATATGGAAATATTAACAAAATCAAGGAGACTTGATTGTTAATTGAACAGGTTAAGAGTCACATCCCTTGTTCCCTGTTTAGGATGTGGTTTCTGGCTTTCTCTTTTCAAATCTTTTCACTCCTATTTATTTTTTATTTTAAATTTTTTTTTTCAATTGGAGTAGATAGACTAAACTATCGCCCGGTTCACACTCCACCCACGTCTATTGAACAGGTGAAGAGGCTCATCCCTTGTTCCCTGTTTAGGATGTGGTTTCTGGTTTTCTCTTTTCAAATCTTTTTCACTCCTTTTTTATTTTTATTTTAAATTTTTTTTTTCAATTGGAGTAGATAGACTAAACTATCGCCTGGTTCACCTCCACCCACGTCTATTGAACAGGTGAAGAGGCTCATCCTTTGTTCCCTGTTTAGGATGTGGTTTCCGGTTTTCTCTTTTCCAATCTTTTTCACTCCTTTTTTATTTTTTATTTTTATTTTTTTTTTCAATTGGAGTAGATAGACTAAACTATCGCCTGATTCACACTCCACCCACGTCTATTGAACAGGTGAAGAGGCACATCCTTTGGTTTAGGATGTGGTCTCCAGCTTTCTCTTTTCCAATCTTTTCATTCCTACGTAGCCTCCCTGCACTTCAGTGGTGTTACCGCCTTGCTCGGGGTGATATGATTAAAAAAAAAGAATATTGACTAGCTACAAGAATGTTTTTAACAGTTGTTTTCATCCCTTCTAGATGTAGATAATGTTATGAGGATGATGGCAATAAACATGGAAATATTAACAAAATCAAGGAGACTTGATTGTTAATCAAATATTGGTTAGCTACAAGGATGTTTTTCACAGTTGCTTTCATCCTTTCTAAATGTAGATAATGTTATAAGGATGATGGCAGTAAAATTGGAAATATTTTCCGATCTAGTAGACATGATTGTTAATCAAATATTGATTTACTACAGGGTTGTTTTTAGAGTTGCTTTCATCTTTTCTAGATGTAGATATTATAATGAGGATGATGGCAATAAACATGGAAGTATTAGCAAAATCAAGCACACTACAAGAACGTTTCTCCCAATTGAGGATGATGGCAATAAATATGGAAATATTAACAAAATCAAGGAGACTTGATTGTTAATCAAATATTGATTAGCTACAAGGATGTTTTTCACAGTTGCTTTCATCCTTTCTAGATGTAGATAATGTTATGAGGATGATGGCAATAAACATGGAAATATTAACAAAATAAAGCAGACTTGATTGTTAGATCAAATATTGATTAGCTACAAGGATGTTTTTCACAGTTGCTTTCATCCTTTCTAGACATAGAAAATGTTATAAGGATGATGGCAGTAAAATTGGAAATATTTTCCGATCTAGTAGACATGATTGTTAATCAAATATTGATTTACTACAGGGTTGTTTTTAGAGTTGCTTTCATCTTTTCTAGATGTAGATATTATAATGAGGATGATGGCAATAAACATGGAAGTATTAGCAAAATCAAGCACACTACAAGAACGTTTCTCCCAATTGAGGATGATGGCAATAAATATGGAAATATTAACAAAATCAAGGAGACTTGATTGTTAATCAAATATTGATTAGCTACAAGGATGTTTTTCACAGTTGCTTTCATCCTTTCTAGATGTAGATAATGTTATGAGGATGTTGGCAATAAACATGGAAATATTAACAAAATCAAGGAGACTTGATTGTTAATCAAATATTGATTAGCTACAAGGATGTTTTTCACATTTGCTTTCATCCTTTCTAGATGTAGATAATGTTATGAGGATGATGGCAATAAACATGGAAATGTTAACAAAATCAAGGAGACTTGATTGTTAATCAAATATTGATTTGCTACAAGGATGTTTTTCACATTTGCTTTCATCCTTTCTAGATGTAGATAATGTTATGAGGATGATGGCAATAAACATGGAAATGTTAACAAAATCATGGAGAATTGATTCTTAATCAAATATTAATTACTACCAATGATCTTTGTCTTAATGTCTTTTAACCTTTCTTAATCTAGATAATATTATAATGATGATTTCAATAAACATGGAAATATTAACATAATCAAGCAGAATTGATTGTTAATCAGATTTTGATTAGCTACAATGACGTTTTTTCCCAATTAAGGTTGATTGCAATAAATATGGAAACATTTACTAAAATCATTCAGACTTGAATGTTAATTAAATATTAATTACTTACAAAGATGTTTTTCACAGTTGCTTTCATCCTTTCTAGATATAGATAACGTTAAGAGGATGATGGTAATAAACATGGAAATATTAACAAAATCATGGAGAATTGATTGTTAATTAAATATTAATTACTGCCAAGAATGTCTGACATAATATCTTTCAACCTTTCAAGATGTACATAATGTTATGAAGATGATAGCAATAAACATGGAATTATTCACAAAATGAAGTTGACTTTATTGTTAATCAAATATTGATTACCCCCAGGGATGTCTTTCATAATTGCTTTCAACTTTTCCAGATGTAAATAATGTTATAATGATAATGGCTCATATCTATATCAGTCAGTTCATATGTATCTAAGTCTGTTCATATCAATCTATTTCAGTCTATCCATAGCTATACTGGTCTGTTCATATCTGTATGTCTCAGTCTGTTCACATCTATCTGAGTATGTTCATATCTATCTAACACATCACTCCATATGCTCCAAGGCCTGACATAGAGATGGTGCCACTAATAAAAAATCTATATGATTTTTATGGAGTACTAACCTTCAAATGGCATCTGACAAAATTTGGGTCCAATTGAATTATTAGTTTACAAATTACAGTTATTTAAGTGTTACAAATTAAGTGTTGCAAATTACAGTTATTCAAGTGTTGCAAATTTTCAAAACAATGGAAACATTTGAATTTCATGTGTTGATAAAGCAATGCATTCTGATGGGAAAAATACTGTTCAAGCAAAGCAATGACTTGATAAGTGTTATTCAGATGCTGCTTCATCTGAAACAATAGTTAAGAGTTGGTATGCTGAGTTAAATGTGGTTGTACAGTCACAAATGATGCTGAACACTCAGGTTGCTAAATTCGAGAGTTGTCCTGGAAAATACTAAAAAGAATCCACAAACTAGTTTTTGCCAAACATTAATTGAAGTTGCATGAAATAGAAGAGGTGTTCAACATATCAGAAGGCAGTATTCACCATTTTGAATAAATATTTATCATTGAGAAAGCTGTGTTCAAAGTGAGTGCTGCATTTGCCCATAGTTGATCAAAAGAACAATGTATTAACAATACAGAGTGTTAATTGCAAATGTTTCAACACAACAAGAAGAGGTTTGTGCATAAATATCTGACAATTGAAGAAACATGGATCCACCACTTCACTCCTGAGTCAAATTGGCAGTCAGCTGAGTGGATAGCAGCAGGGGAATGCAGTCTGCAGCGACCAAAAATGCAAATGTCAGCAGGCAAGGTTTTGGATGCTTTATTTTTGGATGTGCAAGATATTTTTTTATCAATTACCTTGAAAAAGGAAGAACCATCAATAGCAAATATTACATAGAATTATTGGTGTGTTTAAAGAAAGAAATTACTAAAAAAGGGTCGCAAATGAAGAAGAAAAACATGATCTTTCATCAAAACCATTCACCTTGTCACAAGTTGATCACAAGGGAAAAACTGCATGAATTGCACTATTCATTGCTTACGCATCCAACCTATTCTCCAGATCTGGTCCTCAGTGACTACTGACAGTTTCCAGACTTCAAAAGTATGCTCCAGAGAAAGAGAAACTGATGTGTATTTTGAAGCCAAAGACAAATTGTTCTACAAAAAAGGCATCAAATTGTTAGAGAAGCATTGGAATCAGTTTATCACCCTAGAAGGAGACCATGTTGGTGAATTAGTTTGAATTTTGCTTTAATGTTGTTGTTTTATTAGTTAGGCTCAGGATTTATTGAGTGATTTGTTATACCTTGAAAATGTACAACAAAACAAATGACAAACAAATAGCCTGAAACAGGAGTCAATATTTGTGACAGAATTGTAAGACATTAGTTGAATAAAATAGGATTTATTTAGACAAAATCCAAATGAAACAAGGATAAAATGAGGTTAAAATAGGATAAAGAGAAAGAACCATATATGGATGACTGGATGAAAATGATATCATGTGACAACAAGAATTTGCATTGGCCGAGACAATGATGCTTGGCATTTTCCTGGTGCTATTCAAATAACCATTCCCTTGAAATGTATATATATATCTGTCTGAAGAAAACAAATAAATTTTTCCAAAGTCATTCATGATATGGGTTTACATATCAATTAAGAGACCAGGAGAGGTGACAATGATTACAATCAATGCTCATGTGCACATGAAAGTCCTAGAAAATGTTTGCATTCCATTGATAGAAAATTCGTTTGGAGATGGAGTTATTTTTCAGGACAATAATGTGACTTATCAAAAAGCCAAGAAATTAAAGCATTTTTTCAGAAAAATCATAATAAAATCAAAAGAATGCTCCAGGGAAAGAGATTTGGCTTCAATGAAGAAATGATATCAGAAACCCGAGGTGTATTTTGAAGCCAAAGACAAATTGTTCTGCAAAAAAGGTATCAAATTGTTAGCAAAGCATTGGAATCAGTTTATCTCCCTAGTAGGAGACTATCTTGATGAATTAAATTCGAATTTTGCCTAAAAGTTGTTCTTTTATGACTTAGGCCTGGGGTTTATTGAGTGATGGGCTAAGTCTATTCATATCTAAGTCTGTTCACATCTATCTTTGTCTGTTTATATCAATTTATCTCAGTCTGCTCATATCTATCTACTTCAGTCCATTCATATCTATATCTCTTCATATGTAATTGCATTTTTCACTATTGTTATCTGTTGTAAAACTATAACAATCACAACAACAGCAGTTCAACATTTAAATAACAAGGAAAACAAAATTACTTTTTGATAAAGGCTAAAACTTTAACCAAAAGCACAAATTTTAGTTCTGAAAAGTAAAAAATCCTTAGAACACATGAACAATTATATAAAAAAAATTAATTTTAATACATTGTCTGTCATTTTTAATGAAACATGCTTAAAAGAGATTGTTACCCAAATGCATAATATACATATTGCACTAAGAAATTATGGCCATAAAAACATTTTACAATATAATTCTCAACCAAACAGACAAATCAAAAACAACAATAGAAAACAAAACATTATCTGGTTCAACCCACCATTTAATTTAGAAGTAAAGACCAAAATAGGACAAATATTTTTTAAACTAATAGATAAGCACTTTCCAAAAGAATCAGAACTAAACAAAATTTTCAACAGAAACAAAATCAAACTAAGTTATAGTTGCACTAGTAATTTAGATAGTTTCATA